>JABCKJ010000271.1:0-29304 GCA_018850815.1 Asterophora lycoperdoides
AAGCGTCAAGAGAAAGCCATACGCACTCAGCTGCATCTTGGTCATAACACTCATCTCGATACTGAACCCCAGGTGCTATACTGACCGCATTATGCTTCTCCTGCGAATGGAATGGATCGTATAAGGAGCATTGACGTCCTGAGACGGCGCTGGTGGGTTCAGGATGGTCTCCAGAGGACGGGGCGACAGTTCTAGTCGAGTGTTACTAGTACAACTGATAGGTAGCATTGTGTGAGGTAGCGCATTGTTGAAGGCGGGTACAAAGAAGTGTAGGACAAATGTAATTTGAATTTGGCTTTGAAGTCTGATGGGGAGATCTGAAAACAACGCCGGGCTTGTTCTTATAATAACAGATCGACTTATCATTAGGTCAGCTCTAGGAGACTAGGGCTTGTTCACAAACGGCCATGATCTCGCGTCTTTGCCTCAAATATCGATATCGCCATGGCTGGTTGATATCTCCTCTGGGGTAGCTTGACCTGCTTTCATCTTCTCTCACACCTCTGAGCTACTCGTGCGTCTTTTTCGCCGTCCCCAGGCCTGGATCCACACTTCGTCAAACCTCGCTTTGAATGCTGTCCTGCGTTCGTTAATTCGGCTCTCACTTCCAGGCCTGTCTAACACTCAAGTAACATTTGTGTTCGGTGAGCTACTGCCCAGGCTGGTGACACCTTAGAACACTACTGGAGCTCACCGCCCACATGGACTTGATCAATGAGACTCGGAGGGATCGATATCGGCACTCAGCCTAGAGACGACAGAGCATCGTCAACAGCTATCTTACAGCGGACGTTATCCCAACGTTACCCCAGCGCTATCCCTCTCATGGGAAGGGGAGGCTGCTGAGCGCTGAATTCTCGTTGGCTCCGAGGGATCAACAGTCCTCATTTTTTCTCTAGATTCTCTGGGGCGATCGCCGATATCTTCATATGCTTCCGACTCGCGCCACCCTAGCAGCTTCCTTCATCAACCGCGATTCTTGCCATTGGCAGCCTCCTATTCCGACCCGCCATGATCCCCTTGCTACAACTGACATAACCGCCTGCCTGCATGTTGGAGGCTGCGGTTGAGGCTTGGGTTCGTGTTTTTGGCGGTGTTCGTTTGTCTGCCGTGCGGGTTTTGTGACATCGGCATCAGTCTAGCTCATCCTCTGAATTTTGCTGGCTGTGTGTGTGTCTTTTGCTACGCCGCGTTTCTCGACTGTTGGACTGATGGAGCGCGCTTGGGGTTCCTCGAAAACGGCGTGATCATACATAGTCGATTGGCGGAAGCCTCAAGGGTACGATGCATCCGAACCTATCGCCCTGGACACCGGCGTCGGCGTGTTGTGTTGCCAGCCTCATCAATCAGTACATCGCGTCATCCTGCAGAACGCTTACTTTTTTGGTCGAGCATAACGTCCAAGAATGATGAAGGAGTATGTATGGAGTGACCACTGACTATGCAGTTAACTTGACTGAACAGTGACTTTGCTGTGAAAAAGAAACGGTTACTTACTGCGGTATCGCCGGCGTATGTACAAGGCCATGATCGACCTTGGCAATGATGGCCGCGCTTAAATTGCCGGCGTTATTGCAATTCGATTCGACTCCACGCCACAAAATCTTCACAGACCAGCACTTGGATGGTGTCGTATAATTCCTTACCTGCCCTCCGTTGAAGTACCTTCCCATGTATCGTTCTGACATTGGTAGTTTGATGATTTGTCCCGGATAACTTGAACAATGTACGTAGCTAGTCGTGATATAAATAGATAGATGTTTAATTGCCTCGATTTGTGCCTTATGGCTCCAACTTCACGCGATATTTTTTTCACATCTGTCGCCACCATGCCTCCCTAATTTAATTTAATAATCATCCTGTGTAAGGCTTTCTTCAGCCCGCGTTTTGGTTGCGTTCCCCCCCTCTCCACGGTGCCACCACACTCGTTCAAAGTTTTTCAGCGATGCTCGTCAAACTTCTCTCACTCGTTGCTCTCGGCGCCTCCTGTGTCCTCGCATCTGCTACTCCGACTGTGACCAAGTCCTTGAACCCACCAGTGTCCGCAATCGACTCCAGTTACCAACCTATTTCCCAGGTCGCTGCTCGTGGATTGACCAATGCGAAGCGTCTGGCTTCCGGCCTTCCTTTGAAGCCTCCCACTCGACGCCGTGGCACCTGTGAGTCTCACAAACGACGCGCCAGAGACAAATCGTACTTACAGATTGTTTTCTCTCCAGTCGTTTCTCGCGCTCAACCCTCCGGCACAGTCTCGTACGTAAACATAGCCTGGATCATTTGCATTTGCAACCATTGACATTTCTCTCCATACCCACAGAAGCCAGGGCTATATTTTGGCAAAAGACGCAAACGGAAATCCCATCGGATATGTCAACAAAGCTCAGAATAGCCTTGGGGAATATGTTGTTGATCCAAATGACACCAACCCGAATGACCGTCTCGTCGTCAACGTTGACCTTGTAAATGCTCCACGTGGTACCACGAACATCCAAACCGTCGTATGTCAATTCCTGAGTGCACTCCATAAACTTGGTTGACTTTAGGTCAGAATGGACCTGACGTGGATCTCCCTTACTTCGGAGGCATAGTGTCCTATGCGAGTATCTCAAACGACCTCAAATCAGGATCCACTAAGTGCGTTCTTTGCTGTGAACAGTCTTTCGTTGAAGCTGACTATCTTGACTTCCTCTTAGTTATCTATACTTCGGAGGAACTGTGTCGACACCGCCTAACTCTCCGCCGATCGTTGGAAGCAATTCAAACTCCAAAGCCCTCAACACTCCAAGGGCGATTGAGAGCGCTATTGTCGGTCATCTTATCCTGAATACTCCTCATCTAAATCTGACTTTGTTCCACAGTGGACACTCGATGCAAGCACCCTCAAGCTCACCCCGCAGTGGATCAACACTGACGGGAGCTCCCCGGTTGGATACCTAGGCCTTTCTGATGGTATGTAGTCTCGCACATATACTGTCCCTTACTGACGTGAGTTCACTCAGGTCTTTTGATTTTGACTGGCGATATCAACCAATTTGTCAACACTTTCGGATCTACCACCTGGGTGGTACGTGAATAAGGCCTTGGTGTGAAATGGACTTCGTGCTGAAAAATTTCGTTCACAGTCGCTCTACTTTGTCCCCGGTTCTGTCACGGTCCCGGTTTGATAATGTGTAGGTCGCTCCTCAGGTGCCGACATTGCGACACGTCGGATCCATGATGGACCTTTTTTGTTACCAGTTTTATAATATCTCCTCCTGGCCATTATTATAGTAGTCCTACATTTTAGAACAGACGGACGTCTCAGAGTTCGCTACAATTGCTGGCAGCATGTTCTCGGCAGCGTGTCTCGTGTGGTGCCTCGTTTCACGGTTTCAGAGGCTTCATTTCTGTTGCAAGAGCTAACTACGTAGTAAGAAGTCAAAGTGCGTGAATGCCTGGACCTTTCTCTTTCGACTCGGACTCGAGGCCTGGGCCTCGCGTTCAGCACCTCTGGGTTAAACCCTCCGTCAGTCTCTGTACTCGCTGAGTCACGCCTCGAGGTTGGGGAGGAGGATGCCGATGGTGCCGATTTTGCGGCGGGCGTCGGGGACGGAGAGGTGCTCGTGGGTGACATCTCGGTCATGCCGTAGCCCTGGAGAATGGTGACTTCGGCTGGGGTGGCGGGTTTTTTCCGGGCTTGGCGGGCTTGCAGCAGGCGGTCGTTTACCTGTGGAGGTGAATGCAGTGAGATGTATGAATGTATGGATGAAGGAAGGAACGGACGAACCTGTTTTTCGGGGTCGAAGCGGGGCTGGATGATGACAGGGACGCCGCTCGTTCGGGGGGAAATAGATGAGCTTGACGGTACCGAAGCTGGCGAGGACGCTGTCGTGGCCGACGGTGAGCTTGGGGAAGGTGGTGCGAACGATGTTGAGGGCGGCGATGATGTTGTGGTGGGTGGTCGGATTACAACCACTGTTCTCATATTTATAAAAAAAAAAAACACCTGACCGCATCGCAAAACACTACATTCTATATCGAGCCATGTACTTGAGTATACTTCCTCATCTTCTTCGCCAAATACTCTTCGGCGGCGTCGATAGTGAACCCTGGTAGTAGATACATTCACTTCAAGGCAAATATTTGCCAAAGAACTTACGGTAGCTATCCGATTCTTTATCCGACGAGCGGCGGTGTTTCGCGTACTCTTTGAGAGCACCCTTCAATAGATCCTCCGAAGACTGCCGAATTTCAGCGTTCAGGTCAAAGCCGAGGTCAGCCGTTGCAAATGCGAGGTCGGGCGCCACCCAACGGCGGTACATTTTCCCGTGGGTACCTTGGACAGCAAAGCATCTCTATTGAATGCATGTGAGCCAAAAACAAAATAGGAGCAAGAACAAAAAGTTACAAGTCCACTCGACGCATGTTTCTCGAGAACGAGAGGAAAAGCTTTTGCGATCACGGTATAGCATCCTACACACATCAGTTTTGAGACCCCAATAGCCCAATAGGGTTCAATCCCGTCGCGCAAGAAAAGGCAAATAATGGTAGTGAAAATGCAGAGCTCTGCATGCAAGGATCCTGTCACCTCCATTTCCGAAGCATATTCCGACATGAGGTTGTCAAGCTGCAGTTGGCGTACCAAGCCCGCCGGATCGACGTGAACAGATATATTGGTCGCGGGACAGCAGTGTATCGATAAATCCTTTGCGAAGATCGATCTAAACGCGGGAGAAGCCGCGAGGCGCAGGAGTCGGCGGATATGGATCGCAAGTGAGATAATCCGATAGACGAAACGAGTCATGGAGAACCCTGCCGTTGAACAATTTCATGTTAGAATGTGGTGATCAACAGAAAATGCGTGCAGACCTGCGCGTAGAACATTGTCATCGTCGACATCAAGATCAAGCTCGCCGTCGACTAAATCGGAGTCTGCCGACCAACGGTTTTTGGTGGTCCTATCAATGTCCTCGAAAAGAAGGGCCAGGCTGTTGGCCGGCTCTCCTCGACAAATGAATGCTTCGAGCGACGAAATATCCTCATACAGAGATTCTAGGTCGCTGGAGTCCTCCGAGTCTTGGTAGTCAGAAGCCGCTGTGTAGATGAGAGACAGGAACTTCTCGATGATTTCAAAGAGCCCCAGCTTGTCGGGACACCCTTCGAGCTGGCCTCGGATGGCTTTAACACGAACGTCCCATGTACCATCTCGTTTGGTCAAACTGCCGAAAAATTTGGGAAATGTGTGCTTGAGAATCATTGTACCCAACGCCTGTTCAACGGTCTCGGGTATCGTGTCAGGAGAGCGATCACGTCCGATGGGCTGTAAGCGGGAAATGGTGGTCAATTGCGCTAGCACGCTGTCGAGGTATTTCAGGGTTGTAGCAGGGACGCCGTACTTTTCTGCGAGATATATCACTGCTGAGTCCTTGGAAAGGTTGATTGCAACCGCATAGGCCTCGTCCTTCGGTTTTCGGACGCATATGAAAGCCAAGGAGCTTGCAACGTCAAGAATTTGTTTCGACTTGTCGTCTTTCACTTTCAGCGTCTTGCGGGGTAGCGTGATCGGCTGCGGACGACCGTTGTGGTTGCAGGATACGTAGAAATAGCTCTCGAGAGACGGCGATATCGATGGCATGGTTGAGACAGTGTCGGTGTAAGCTGAAGTTTGGTCGACAACACCCTGGAGTCGAGGAGAATACATAGATAAGATAGGCCGCGTGGGAAACGCGATATCTCGACCGCGACCACCACAGACCCGGCCGCCCAGCTTGCGTGTACCAACTCTGTGTAAACGTAACTCTGTTCGAACCGTTGCGCAGACTTGGAGCTCCCTACTACTACTCGTTGTTATTCACCGTTGGGCTCTACCGAGGATAGGTCATAATTTCACAAGGCACTCGTTGTCTGCAGCACAAAAAGCTCTGGACTTTGCGTTGCACATGTGCTTTCTAATTCTTTCTGTTTTCGACTCAGCGTACTGGCGGGAATATAGATATTGCATTTGGTGCAAAGCACAATGTAAGTAGAGCCCACCGGGCTTGAAGCTTGAAGCTTGAGCATCGATCTCATACGCGTTACAGCCAAGGTGCGTTTTCTTCCTGCTTCACTTCAGGACTTGTTTGCAAACATTTTACGTTCTCTGAAGACTCTGCAGGTCATCAAATTCTCCCCACCAGAGTCCATCCCTCAAGCGCAAGTCAGGTTAGTTAGGCTTCGACTCCAGTATTCCGCCCCATGCACGCCTTGCTCATCTTCAATGTTCCTCATTCGGACAGACGGGCCTTATTTGACAAGAAGGGCCCTTGGCGTAGCTTCGAAGAGACGTTGGAGTTTGGAGTTTGGAGTTATTGTATGAATGCTCAGACTCAAGGTGTGTGTCGCGTCGGTCCTGATCGACTGCCTTCAGGACTTCCGTAGACTCGCGAGCCTCACCACCACCGACGCCGACCAGCGTCTGAACGTTATGCGCATACGCTCCTTTCAAAGACTTTGTTACGGCCGTTCGCACATACCACCACGAACCCGGATATCGTATCCCCGCCCACTACAGACGCAGGCGCAGACGCACAATACCCCGACATCATTGTCGACCACGATGCCAGTCCACCACCACCACCACCACCACCACCACTGCACCTTCTACCTCCCTCAAGGCCAAGATCACAGTGTCAGCCACCACCAAGGAGCTCACCCAATCGTAAACTTCCACAATCCAAACCGAACCCAGCCTCATTCCCATTCCCCTTCGATCCCGCTCTCCCAGAGACCGCGATCAACACCTAGGCCGTCCCTCTTGCCTTTCGATGCTACGAGTCTCTATTCTCCGAACCTCCGTCGACGATACCTCCACCCCGCTCCTTGTCTGTTTCCAAACCAACATTCCCCTTCCTTGGCGACAACTCCTTTCTCCCTCGAGCTCAATGCGTACTGAAGGATGTCTTGAAGCATATGCGGAACGGACTTACGGATAAGTTTCCCACAACGGGAAGCAGCAAGTGTGAGTAGTCCCATCCGCTGTCGCTACCCTCCCTGACCATATGTCAGGTCATCGTTGCCATTTACTCGGGGGCAGACGGTAACCACGCATGTGCGAACGACGTCGATGCCACAGTAAACCTATGCGTGAAGAGTCTGGAAAACGCCGATCAGGCGACTCGCCCTTCGCTTGCACAGCTCGTCGGGTAGATGCTGGCATCCACCCAGGTCGAGCGGACCATCGTCGTGCCCGAAACGAAAAAGGAGCTGCAGGACGACACTGATGCGGGGTGACCATCGGCCACAAGCACCGCCGACCGATGAATATCCTCACCGCTCTCGCCAACGCCAGTATATTGATTCTTCAATTCTATCGCAGTGTGCACGAGCACGAAAGCTACCCTTACCCTCAACGTGATGTTCAGCCACCTTCCAGAGACTTCAACAAAAGATGCGCATCGGCATTTTCGACTTGTACGCCGCGCTGCTCACGCGCAGGCCCAGATCAGCGCCATCAAGGAGCTGGACAATGCGTACCTAAAGCGTTGGCCAGCCATGATGCCTGGGCAGATCGCTCCTAGCTCGTCGGTGTTGGTCATTATCCTACGCGAGGTCGCGGGGCTTCTACAACAGCTCGGCAATGCTTCTCCACCTGCTCAGGTCAGTGCCCCCCACTTACTCAAGGTGCTTTACTGACTCAATCATCAGGATGCACTTGCGGAGCCGCTCGTAAGTCGCCAGACAAGACAGATTCCTTGCAATGACGAGAAGGTGTCGCTGGGACGACAAAGAGTCGAATGAGGTCCTTTACCCGTATCATTGTGTACGGGTATGCGAGGCAAACTTTTCCATGCACCAGGCACTAGGCTTTCTAGAGAAACGAGTTGGAGTTGGTCAATCGAGTTCTACTGTAATGGCCTGTACTAACAGTAGCATGGAATTCGAACAACGCACCAGGTGTATCTACATACTATCCCATCATTTGGCAGGTCATCAAGTGTCCTCGCACGCCTAGCGTGGTCTTAAAGAAAGATGGCACAAAGGAGGTGGAACGTCATTGTAAGAAAAAGACAAGCGCCTGGCCTGCTGGTAATAGCAGAGTCAATTGTCGCGTCAACGGTCAAGTACGGTAGGGCGCGGAACTTGCCGACAAAGTTCTCGTCACTGCCAACTGGGGTTGTAAGTAGACCAGCATGTAATCGACAACATCACTGCAATCTGCGGCGTAGGAGGTGAGTACTCGGCTGTGATTCTAGTATTCCGCGTCATTCCTGAACATGATGCAGACGTCGCAACGTTCACCGTAAACCTTCTTGCCAGTTGATGGTGCACTTACATGGGGATTTCTCTCCAGAGTCCATTTTCATAGCTCAACACCATTGCCCGTCATCTCGGGGTCATGCGATGGCATGTCGACTCGATGGCGAATCCACAAGAAATGTTTGAGACGCACGTACGACACTGAACGCTATAAAGGAGAGCATTCTGTTGTCAAGAAATCTTCACCCTCACAGACCTTCTCCTCCTGGACGTCAGTGAACTCTTTCAACTCTCTCAGACCCTCCGCCATCTTATCCTACAATGTCTAGGTTACTCAAAGCCACCACCTTCGTCGCTGCGGCTCTCGTCCTTGCAGGGTCTGCCAGCCCTACTACGAAGAGGGACCTTGCAAATCTCAATACCGCCGGGTTGACCTTGTGCGTCCCATTTATTTGCCATTGTGTCGTAATGCCAGCATATTGACTCTCAGGTTTCTATCAGAACAAACGCTGGAATGAATGGCGCGACGGTGAATACGACGGCAAAGATCGCCACGACGGCGAATATGACAATGACGTTGGTATTTTCTGAATAACGAGTAGAGAATGCTTTGCTAACGTGCATCGTATTCCACTAGTCATACGATCGCGACGGTGAATATGACGACGGCAAAGATCGCTACGGCAAGGGCCACGATGGCGAATACGAAGTAGGATATCGCAAAGGTCACGACGGCGAATATGGATTCTTCTGAACACCGAGAATAGAATGCTTGCTAAAAGGTATCGTATTCTACCAGTCATACGGCCAAGACCGCGACGGCAAAGATGGCTACAGCCGCGACGGGGAATACGATGATGGGAAGGATGGCTACGGTCGCGACGGCAAGGACGGCTATGGCCACGATGGTAAGGATAGCTACGGCCACGACGGCAAGGATAGCTACAGCCACGATAGCTACGGCCACGACGGCAAGGACAGCTATGGTCGCGACGGCAAGGACAGCTACGGCCACGATAGCTACAGCCACGACGGCCACGATAGCTACAGCCACGACGGCAAGGAAAGCTACGGCCATGACGGCAAGGATAGCTACGGCCATGGCGGCCATGACAGCTATGGCAGGAAGGATAGCTACGGTCACGACGGCAAGGATAGCTACGGTCACGACGGCAAGGATGGCTACGGCAAGAAGGATGGCTACGGCCACGACGGCGAATATGACAATGATGTTGGTATTCTTCTGAATAACAAGCTTAAAATGGTTGGCTAATGTGCATCGCATTCTACCAGTCATACGGCAAAGATCGCCACGGCAAAACTCGTTACTTCTGCCGGTTTTGGCTGTGCTAGGCATCTGGTTTAGGACACTTCCTTTCGTATCCCGACCTTGACGAACAGACCATACTTATTAGACCTTTCACTGCCTTTTGTGTTCTACATACATGCTCAGTGCTTTTGAATTTAGATTTGCCATGTCAACATTTCAGCAGAATTTACTGGCATTCGTAAGCTCCTCAACGAATCGCGGAGTTGCCTACCGTACTCGCAGAGTCTTCGAGGAAGATGAGTAAAATATCCCCGAAAAACCACTGGCCACCACTTTACGGTCTACACCTATTTCCGCAATGCTTACATTGCCGCCACAACGTACCCAGCCTAGAATTTCGAATATCACTCCCCCGTTCAGGCGGCCGTTCTCTTCGCCCATGCCCACTCGTTCTTCGTTTCTGCCGATTTCTACCACGCTCCTCGTCTTTTCTGTCCTCCGTCTTGCTGTCTTTCCCCATTAAGCATATCGAGCTGTACTGGCTGGCTGCATGCTGCACTGCGCGATCCGTGTGTCGCCCAGGAGCAGGAAACGATAACATACCGCAGCCCCAACACCACACGAGCACCGAGGAAGCGCGCTACTTTCCCTGGCTGACTGCTTGAGCGGCGCCTTCCCTGGCTGACTGCTTGAGCGGCGCCAAGTGCGCGCGCTTTTGCCTGCTGCTGCATGGTGCTCAGGTGAGGCGGGCAGCAGGAGGTTGGGAGAGAGAAAGGGAGAGATTGAAAGGTAATTATCGAGACTCGGGCGATGATGGTGTTGTTCTTGTGTTCGATACAATTCGGGCTATCCAGAAAAGAGAAGAAGCAAGAGAGGGAGACGAGAGATAAAGAAGAGAACACATCGCCGCGATAAAGGACAAGATGCAGGCTGATTTGCATCATTTGTCAAGAAGAAAGTGTGGAATTCAATTTTATTTGTAGTAGGTATATAATTTGACGAGACCGAGACGAGACCAATCTATACTTCTAAACCACCAAGTTCTTCGGGAGTAAGAGCATCGTAGAGAGGGCAAAGCTGATCCCATGCCGCTGATGAGGAGGTCTAAGTACATGGTCAAACTTGTGGCTTCATGAGAGAGGACTTACGGGGAGGTCGGGTGTTCTTAACGGTCGGCACATCTTCGGCAAAGACGACTGCGAGACCACTGGGAACACACACATTAGTAAAAAAAAAAAAACTATATTGACGCGACTTCAACTCACATTTCCAAATGCCAGTCAATATGGCTAAGATCGCGACATGAGCATGAAATATAACAGCGCGATACAGTGGAGGAAAGCGCACCAGTGGAGAATCCAGGGGCCTGAGTTGTCGGTCTTGAACCGAATCGTGGTGTTGTCAGTTCCGAAACCAGTTGATACGACATCACGTTGAACCTTGACAGGCCGTCAGCATCGGTTGGACTTTTGGACGGGTATATCACTTACAGGGTTGGCGTAGTTGTATACATCACTTCCGGCACTTCGAACGACGGAGAAAGCGTGCTGCACACCCAGTTAGCGTTGACATTATCGAGACAGAACATAAATAAATACCCCGTGAAGATGGAATGGGTGCTGTACACAGGAACGACATGAGAAACGGATAGGAGAAAATGTGCAGTGGACGTACAGGGCTACCAATGGTTCCACCTGGAATAGTGAGTTCGATGACCTTGTTCTTTGGTAGAGTATAGACGCTTCCGGCAGGAAGAAGGTCCTGAGCGGTCTGCGCGCCACTCATGATCTGGAGCAGGACAGGAACGGTTGGCGGGTGGAAGATGGCGCCGTTGATCGCAAAGAGCAGGGTGCTGAAGTCAAACGTGACATGCAGGTTGATCGCGACATCGGCGCCCCCAGCAACGGGACGGCCAGGTGCGGCGGGATTCTTGAGAGGGCGGAGGTCAGTCTCGAGGAGAGGCTTGACGCTGGGGGTTTGTGTGGTGGTGGGGTCTCTGTTGGGCGCGAGCAGGTAGCGCAGAACTGCCAGGTTCAGTCCGCCCTCGAAGCCTGTTGTGCCGATGTTGGGGTTGGAGCGAATCCAATAGTTACCGATGGGCTGGTTAGCCTTGAGAACGAACGAATAGCGCTGTCCGGCATAAATCTGGATGGAATCGACCTCAAGAGGCTGGGTGCTAATTCCGTCGGCTTCAATGACAGTCTGCAAGCATAACATGCATAAGGAAAAGAAAAATGGATGTAAAGACCCGACTTGCCAAACCGTGGCCGTCAATCGAGAAGACGTAGTTAGGATCGCAAGCCGTGTTCACCAAGCGGAAGCGATAGCGAAGGCCTTTGATGACTTTGATGACAGCGAATGGCGTAGCAGGGCCGCCAGCGTAGCGACCTTTACCGTTGATGAGATTCGACTCCGGGGTTGGCACGATACCAGCAGTAGCGGCCGGGTGATGATACCTATGAGAATATATGAATGTTAAGACGTATTAAGAGACAATCGAAGACCACGCACCAGTCGGCCAAAGTAATCACGGTGTCCTCTTCAGATTTGATAAGTAAATGCGGGATGAGGAGAGGGAAATGCGACTAACCGTTATCGATGTCGTACTTGGAACGGTGAGGATCAAGAAGATCGTAAACGACGAATGCGCCTCGAAGACCATCGCAATATTGAGTAGCTATAGGCGAAGCGATCAATATCAGGCTTGCATTAGTGGCGCGTGGCGCACATACACAGATGTGAATGGTACCAGAAGGTCCCCGCTTGATCAGGAACCTTGAAATCGTACAAGAACGAGTGGCCAGGACTGATGGGACACTGCGTGATATGAGCAGGACCATCCGCCCAGGCGGTCTTAGCGAAGAAGAATCCGTGCCAATGCTGATGATGATAGGGTCAGATCTCAGCGCATAGAAGCAGAGTCGATAGACACTAACAATGCTTGTGGCCTTCAACATTGAAACATCAGTGAGCGAATCAATGACATTGATCTTGAAGGTATTTCCCTAGCACAAACCCAATTAATACGGAAAACAAAAAGCTCGTGGGCCCAGCTACATACTTTCCAACCCGTAACCAAAGGGCCAGGGAATGAAGCGGACGCTGGAGTACCACCGGCCAACACAGAGCTAGAATCGGGTTCAGACAGCAGCACGGCGAAGAGCAGGAAAGAAAGACGTACGATCGCGCGAAGCCATCGGGAGCGATCACCTTGTTGACTACGTGGAAGTCGGTCTGGGGGCCGATGGCAGCATATGTATTGGAGAACAAGGATGCAAGAAGGGCGAAGAAGACAGTCGAACGCAACATATTGCTAGAAGCGTTGACCAGGAGGAACACTGAGGAAGATACGCCTCAACCAAAGGCCCTTTATACAGCGCGCGTTGAGGGGTACGCGTCCCGATTTGGATTTGCGTTTACCTGGATCCGCATGCTCGAACAAAAACCAAAGGGACCGTAAAGTCGAGGTATTTCCATGGAGGTCGAGTGAAAAGGCCCACGTCCTGTACTTGGCAGTGGTTGATAGTGCAGGACGAATGAGAAATGTAAAGACAAGGGGGTGGAGTTGGCTACAGTGACAGTTGCGGCGTGTGGGAGAAATGTCGGGCAGGGGGAGAGGAGGGATGACCCTGCATCACCACGGAGAACATTGACGGGCCTCGGGAATATCCTTTCGTCTTGTCGTTCGCGCTGAAACACCCAGAGTGGACACGATGAGGAACAAGGAACCAGGGAGAGGAACGGGGTAAAGCAGTACCTGATATACGATCTTGAAGCCGATGCTGGAGTTCTATAAAGGTCCGTTACGGTCGGTCGCACTTATCATCTATCCCCCATCAGCGACACATCATGTTTGCTTCTTTGAAACTTTCATTCACCTTCGCCTGTGCTTTCGCGCTATTCGCAACGGTAAGTTTCACTGCGTATGGGATGCTATATGCGAAGGGTTACTTACATGCACTTCCAGGCAGTTGCAGCCGACGCGCCGACGCAAACGCAAACGGTGTTGACCGCTCAACGTATTTACCACACCGTTATCAAGGAATCACCATACCTGGTGGACAGGACGACAACGGTTGTATGGACGTAAGAGATTCCCGTTCGATCCTGTTTCCTGTCTGATGAAGCCTCATACCAGACAAAGCATCGTTGAGGCACCTGCAGAGACGGGGTCAGCTTAAAGTAGTCAGAAAGTTAGATTGAGGAAGGATAGGATAGCTGATGTTTCGACAAGAGGGAAACGCGGGACCGACTCCGTGGTGCAATGGACACTGGCAGATTGACACGCACCTTGACATGTTGAAAATCGTCATCGATTTGTCCTCCGCTCAAGGCACCGAAAGAATCTGCAGTCCCCGAACGGAAGCACCGAGACGGAAGGTACAAAGGTACACCGAAACGCGATGGTGTGACGTCGATGATGCTGCCTGAAGGGGTTCACGGACGATGATATTGAAGGATAAATTGTTAACATGGATTTCGTCGACAAAGACCATGGCAGTACCTTGGTTGCTGACACGCCAAGAGAACATGACAGGCGTGCTTCCTAGATGGCCGGTGAATGATACTGCCAGTCTATAATGTCTGTTCAATTTGAGAAGGGCAAACTCTAATCAGCCGACGACGGGGTACACGCGTCGTATAACAGAAAGTTGACGGGCGCGTCAATTGAGGGGTACCGACATCTGCTCATCATTCACGGAGATCTGCCAATAATGTCAGGGCTATTGGAGAGACTTGCAGTCAAGGAACGTAGACGTTATGGTAGACGTTATGGTCGAGACTCGCGGGGCAGGTGCGGCGATAGCGTCTGGCAGAATTGGCGCGTCTCAAGGTTGCGTTGATACATATCTTCAGGGCCCGACCGACTGTCCTCGGCAGAGATACGAATGATGGCACAGTGCGCTCGCTGTCTTTGCCCGTCGCAGTGAAACACATTGGTACTAGAAAAGCTCATGAGCGTGTTTCTGCTGACGATATATTCCTGATCAGCATGACGAGCCGATCTTGAATCCACGGCGTAAAAACCACGAAGAGGGGGCTTAAATGCGCCGAAGCGAGCGTCTTCGCACCTACGTCCAATGCAAGAGTGTACGCCCACTCCCACGTCAAAGGCGTTCAGGGAATGGCGAAAGGCGGCGGCTTGTCCATTCGCGGAAATGCGGACATAGTGGCGGCATATCATGACCTGCGCACCGCCCGACCATAACTGGTTAGTACGAGAAAATAGTGCGTATGGGCTAGTGGAGTAGAGGGTCATGACGTCGGAGATGCTTGTGTCATTCACAACGGCGGAATTACTTGTGGGTAAAGAATGAGATTGTGGCGTAGAAGACATATCAGCCCACGACATATGAAACACACAAGAAATACATACCAGACGCTAGCCAGCGTGGTGGACAGGTCCTGCGCGGCACTGTCGCGCATGTTTTGCCCGATATCTTCACACGATCCAATGAGCGAGTAGGTACCTGGTGAGATGAAACACGAGCTACGACCGATGGACATGACAATATGCCGCGGGTCAGTCGCGCATGAGCTGGTACTGTGTGATTCTTAGCCACCTCAGGTTCCTCGTCTGTGAGAACATACCCTCCACTAGGCCTGTGGGAGCCCAACCTGGCTCAAGGTTCACCTTGTCCGCGTCGTGCTGTCAAAGAGGAGATCTCAGGCCGGCGACGCGCGCTTATGCTGTGCATGGTCCAGGTATCCCACGTCGTCCCTCACTCCCACTCGAGTCAGCTACCTTCAATTGAGACCGATTCATTCGCAGACCCATATTGATTATATTGCTTTAACCTGGATATCTAGCCGTATTTCCTCTGCATACGCAACGCGTGCTGGGTAGGTTGTTCTTCGTGCCATTCACCACCGATTAACCTCAGTGCTGGGCTCTAGATTAAGAGACGGGAATAGCCGCTGCTATGCGAGAAACTGAAAGAACGCACCATGATGCCGCGAATGACTCAGGTTTAACTCCCAACTTCCAACCATTTGAAACCCGTGGCTTCCTTCCAATGGAAATTGAGAAAGAAATGACAAGCTGAGAGTCGACGTGGAGTAAAGTAACCGATGTTCCGTGTTCATCCCCGCTGCAAAAAGTTGACGACAGTTACTACCTGATCCCCGGAGGACGAAGGACATACTGTAGGTGCCTACTTGATGACCTCTAGACCGAAAGCCCAGTCAAACGAGCGTGGAACACGGGGCGGCGTTTGACTTCGACTTCGCTGAATCTTTGCGTAGTACATCAGCGACAGACCGACAAGCCCGGGCGTCATACATCACGACTGGCCAGGATTTCCACGGCGTAATACCAGGGGAATATGAGAGCTTTCAATTAGATGAAGCCGAAAGGACGAAAGGATTCAGAAGGAAGGAATCGGCCTCGGCATCGGAATCGGAAATGCAAGTCCCTTGTCCGAAGTTCCTGAAGCATACACCGTCCATGGTTAAGCACTGAATCCTATCCAATGCAAGTGCATTTCTTTGCCTATATGATTCACTCAGCTTTTCGCCACAGAGCGGGTACGGATGTTGGTGGATGGATGGATGGATGGATGGATGGGATGGTGGAGACGTGGCCCTCGAGGGTTGTTCTTCACGTCGGTGGAGAATATGGACGCTGATCGCTACTTTCATTCGCTGTCTATGCAGTCTGAAAGATATAAAATGTCCCATATGCTGAACTTTGCAGTCTTGACTCGCTGCGCCCTGTTCTGTCATAAACTCGTATGTTCTCGTCATCCGCTTAAGCTGCGTTTGTCCGCCTTGGGCTCGCTCTACGCCTCACAGATGTGAGGATCTGTGAGGCTACAAGGACGGGGAATAGCAGTAGATTCGGACCGATCAGGTGATATCGATCAGGCCCGATGGCATTACCACACTGTCAGTCATAGTACTGTATTACAATTTCCTTTGCGGTGGAATAGGTCAACGCATTGCTGTAAGGAGAGATGTGGACGTGCTCTCCAGCGTTAGGCAATGACAGCTTCGTCAATTGTCCAGTCGGAGAGAAGACAACCTCCTGACCTAAGGGCTCAAACCCACGATGCATCTTCCTGAACCCGGAAAGCGCCACAGTGCGCCTCTCGCGCCACGAATAGTTCTCCGGGTCTGCGAATTCCAACGAGGAGAGGAGGACTACGCGAGGCTGAACCGTGGAGTGATAAATGCGGTATTTGCTGACCTGCACTTCCGTCGGTAACGAGTGATCACTTTCATAGTAGCTTATCAGGGAGTTGATCCATAGTACGGAGTATTCTTTGGAAATAGGACTGGGGAATGTGTCGAGGAATCGTATAACTGCGAAAGATGGCTGTGCCGGAGCTTGCAGGGCGATAGGAAACGTGACGGCGTATCCGATGCTATCCACCTTGACAGCGTGGTAGGTGCCGCCGTACGAAGTTAGAGCGTTGACATGCCATAACACCAGGTCAGCTTCCAACGTGGGTACACGTCCGCTTTGTTTTATTGCAAGAACATATCCTGACACAAGACAAGGGCCTGTGTCGTTCATGGCTCGATATCGCGGAGACTAGTGTTCGCCATATCAGCGGAGAGCGATGCCCGGTACCAGGTGAATACTTACCATTTCAAATCTCGCAACAGACGCCGTAGATATTTGCACCAACAGAAATATGGCGTCAGAGCGCATGGATGCAAGGGCAAAATCGCCCTGAATCTCCAAACGAAGGAAAGGATCGTCTTCTACTGAGTCTGGTGCATTCTCGAGCAGCACAGACGTCGCTGACCCCGAAATCAGATCCAGGCGAATGACTTCGATAAAACTGTAGAAAAAGCGGTCAGAATTGTACCACACGTGAAGCCCCCAGAGTCGCCCACTTTTTAAGGTTTGTATCGAAGTCTTCATATGTTCGAATACCAAGCAGAATATGGACAGCCTTCCCCTCCTCGATAACTTCAGCGGCGAAACTCTGGACAAACCAGCGGCCAGGGCGACCTTCATACTCCCATATCCGCCTATCTGATTTGACATCTCTGCACTCGAAGTGGCTTTTCTGAAGACCAATGTACCGGAACAGAATAAAAGTTCCTCCCTGGAGCAAGGTTTGCTCGTTACCATGGTAGAGAAATTCCGTCAAGGTATCGGGGGTGAGGACTTTTACCTGTCGTGCAGGTGCAACAACAGTAGTATCCGATGCGATCCAGGACTGCGGGCCTAAGACAGCGCGCTTGACAAGATTGATTAGCCCTTGCGAAGAGAGTTGACCGAGAGACTGATCGGGAGGCAGGTCTATGAATCCACGTTTCTGAAGATCGGCCACAAGCACGAGCCAAACGGCTTTAGAGGTCGCCAGGCCATAGAAGCTACGGCTAGCCTAGACGATGTGACCTCGATACATCTCAACTGTAGAGAAAAACAAGTCACTTACCAAACAAACCGCCGTGAGGATGGTTGCAATATCGCAATGGCATAAGATATTGATCACAACGTCGTCAACAAGCACTGGCTCCGAAGTACGCCTTCCCGAACGCGAATACATTCCGGTAGCAAGTTCTGATCCCTGTGTCTGAATCGTTGAGATAGTGATGAGGTTAGCTCGGTCAGGTCAATCGTTGTCGATGGTCCAGGACAAGTCCAGGAGACAAGTTGTGACACAAGAATCGTAACTCTCGAGATGGCAGATATCATCATCAAGACCGGATCATAATCATCCGGGGTTAAATACTTACATAGCTACATAGGCTGAATGCGAACCGATACTTACAAAGTCACCACATTCGTCAACCCGCACTGGCCCAGAAGAACATAAGAAATAGGTGCATAGGGATGTCATTGATGTCGCGGATGAGACAGCAGTACTGTGGAGGTAACCGATCTATACGGCACACAATTATTCTTCTAGCCACCATCAACAGTAAGGTCGCGAGACGCCACCGCTGTCCTTGGTGAGGAAGAAATGTGAAGGTCCATTTGAACTTCGCGCGACGGTTTCCTTCATGGACCTTGGTCTTCGGGTGCAAATATAAATGCATCAACTTGCTAGGTGCGCATTATCATTTCTTCAGTATAGATAGAAGGTTATTGTAGGAGCCCGTACATACCAGATGTGGGTGATTCCAATGCTGTGCGCTGCGAATTCGCCACAGAGAGCATAACTATAGCCCAGGCGCGTAAGCGTTGATACCAGCGCTCGAGCACATAAACTGATAAACCGAAGCCTGCGCTTCTTTACCGTTGCTTGGAGAGAGGGTTTTAAGGACGCAGCGCAGAACGCATGAGGCCAAGGTGTGCACACCGTGGAGATCGGGGTTTTCCGTCGACCTTTCCAGCTGCAGTAGATTGAAAAGAAAGGAGGAGACAGATTGACAACAGGAACACTGCGTCAACTATTCACTCGCCGCTTCTCTCATGATATCTCGAATCGCCGCACCGACCTGCAACAAGGCCATCTATCGATCGCTGAAGGTACTTATGAATCACGAGCGGAACTGGCTGGGGACGATTTAGGCAAGTCTTCATCCCAGAAATTCTGAACCGAGAGCTGACAGCCATGAGGCAACTGAATCTGAGCGCCCAACATCAGCCGTGACAAGATCCGAATAAACTGGAAGATTTTGAATGCCCACATGGATCGCATCACAGAGTCCTTTGAACCTTCCAATTTTCCCCCAGAATGCCCACGACATGCCGGGGTCAAGGGATTGATATGGCGAGCCCTTGTAGACCAGTCGTCAGTTGTCTTACGAGCAACAGCAAAATACTCACCAATGCTGGCACGGCCTGCCCTCGTCACACGTCATATGAGCGCTCCTGCTGTACAAGTACGCCGCTACGCGCGGGCTGACTTTGCGGCGCGTTCCCCTTCCCTCGGAGCCAGTCGCTGGGCGCTTCGGGCCACCGTCGCATCAGAGCCCAGATTTACGAGAATGGCGCGCCGTAGTGGACGTATTCGATACCTGTGCATGCAACGATGTCAGTTTAAGATGCTACCTTTGCAGTTATGAACGTTTGAATGACGACGGACCGTTGACCTCCATTCAAGCGTCTCTGCCAAACGACCACACGACGCTTCAAGTCGCCATTCTCCAGCGTGAATCGTTGAAATCTTGCTCCCTGTCAATGTTTACGGCGACCTGAACATCAGAGAGGTAACCAACCAGTGCGGACCAGGCGGACCCTGGCGGACCGCATGCCATCGGAGTTCTAATAAAGCCTTGCGTCGCCGTCCTTCAAGAGACGACAAACGCGCTGCTTCAACTTGCAATCGTCCAGGGCACCCTACTACTGACCCCGTGGTTGAGCGCACAGTACAGCATGGTGGGCTTGCCTTCCTGAGAAAACAGAATTATCCAAGTACTTATCAATAGCAGGCAAAGCTAATCATCATGATCTTTCCGTGTCACTAGGATGCCCGGATGTTGTAAATCGCATGAAATTTCTAGCCTTCGGTGAGCACTCAGTACTCAGTGCTCATGCCTCACAGTCCTCCACGTAAATTGATTTGTTTGTCTGCAGTTTAATGAAAAATGAAAGTTCCGAGCATCTATTTTTAGCGTCTCCACGAATAAGTATGAATCGCAATTTGACCACCATCTTTGCTAGCCCTTGGACGCATGGGTATATGTTGCTGGACCAGGTCCATCCACTACCATCCTCACTCAGCTCGCTGCGAAGCTGCTTTGCGCCCATCCACGCCCTGCATGAAGGGGGGACATCTTGCAATTTTTCATTACGGGTCCGCAGCCTTGTCAAACCCACGTTCGCGATCAACCCGCACTGGACCTAGGGGACCATGCACCATCTCGATTCTCCGATTGGCAATAACCGGTCAATCCCACCCGACCGACAATAAAAGCCGTAGACAAACACAAATCGGCAGAGATATTTTTCCTCCTTTCCCCGATGTTGCCCTCCCCGTCCTCCGTCGCAGTGGGCTTTTCGCTTTTCGCCGCCCTCGGTGCGTCCGCGCAGCTTGTGCCGCTCGTCGACAAGCACTACACATATCCCGACGGCATCGTGAGTTACCGTTTCTGCCTCGTGCGTCGTGCCGCTGCTTACGACGAGACCGCTCTCGAAAGCCTTATCAAGCGGACACCTTTATCGGGGCACGCGGAGGCCAGACTGGGTACAACCGCTGTAACTCTACCACCGAGGGCCAAAACTCGCTCTGCCAGACGTCGTTCCTCAACTCCCTCGACGGTGCGCTACCCGATCTTTTATCTTTTCCTTTCCTCGTCTGCCACATCCCACTCTGACCGCTGGCACCAGACTTCTGTTTATGGGCACCTATCAACCCCAACTCCACCGTCGGGGACGTCGAAGGCCAGATGGTGGCGTGGTGTTCGAAGCCTGGGCACGGCGCGCGCACGATCCCTGGAGGCACGCTCACCGGGCTCCAGTTCATCAAGACCCCGGATTACGTCCAGATTGTCGGGTTCCTCGATCAGAGCAACGTCAACCTCCAGGCAGACGACTTTGGCGGCGAGATGGATCCGCACGGCGCTGACCTCGTACGCCACACTGTTGCTCCCGTCTTCACCCTGCACATCCGCTGACGCCCCGCTCTGCCCAGCGCGGGAACCCCCTCGGCGGCCTGATGTACTCCAACGCATTCGGCACCAACAAAAACACCTACACCCAAGTCATCGAGTGGCACAAGTGCGTCCGGGGTTCCCGCTCACACCGTATCCGTATCTCACACCTCCCTTAACCAGTTTCATCGGCGGCAACTTCTTCTGCCTCAAAGTCTGCGACCCCGCGGGGCCCAACGCCGCGCACTTCTGTGAGCACATCTACGACCGCATCGGGTGCGCCTACAACGCGCCCAACGCCGCGCAGAACGGGACCTTTGAGTCCTGCCTCGGCGACAACCAGGACTACCCGGGCGTCTACGTCTCGAACGGCGTCACCATGACGTACACGCAGCCGCCCGAGAGTCTCGGGCCCATCACCAGCATCCCCTACACCGCGCGCATCCCCGCGAGCTCCAGCTGCTCGCAGTTCAAGAGCACAGACCTCTTTGCGGCGGAGGCAACCGTCCTCCCGGCGGGCCAGCCCACTGCGGCACCGACGTCGGCGGGTGTGAGTGCGTCGGGTACGTCGGCGGCGGCGAGTGCGAAGGCGACGGCGGGCACCTCGACGCGCGCTGGGACGTCGGCGCCGGCGGCCACCCGCACGAGCAACGGCCACCGCACGCGGGGTGCCGTGGCGGTACCGATACTCGTGGTGGTCCTCGCTGGCCTGTTCCTGGCCTAGGCCCGATTGGACTTGGGATTTGTGTGTGCGTTCGCAGTTCCACTCGCTGCGTGCGTATGTTATCACCCATTTTTGTTTTTGTGTTTGTATTGCGCTCCCCCATTAATTTTGTTGCTGCCTGCCTGCCGGGCATCTGGGACCCGGGCCCTCTGTCGTTACTCTTGGTTGGTGCTCTGCGCATCAGGCCTGTCGTTTACACACTACTATATACTATGCACCGATACTATATGTATGTAGCAGCTGACCTTGACGGACTCGGACTTTTGTTTAAATGTTGTCGCATCTATACCCCGCAGCGCTAATGCCACGCACTCTTGTCGAACACCCATCATGGGCTTTCCTTGGAAGTGCATACCAACCCGCGCGGTAGGTGCATACATAGGATCCCACAAGGATATCAATCCAGTCCAGCCGAAAATTGCATTACTGCATTGCGTCACCAGTTGGCACTCACGAACTCAAAACCGGGCGTTATCAGATCTTCTCTTCCCGGGACCTGCCAAGCAGTCATGACGGCTTGGCGTACACCAAAATGGATTCCCGGGCGCCACACTACACACCTAGAGTAACAAGTAGTTTAGCACCCAGCACCGAGTCATCCCCGGTACCATCCCCCATCCCATCCGGCTCGGGCATGGCCGCGACGTAAATTAGCAAGTCTAAAGTCCCAACGTAGTATCCCCCCATACACATCCAGATTCCACAGAATCCGGGGAGCCGCACTGGCACCTGGCACCTGGCACCTGGCCGTTCACCGTAAGACGTAGCTCTTTTTCTGCTTTTTTTTGCGAGATCCTTGGGTGCGGGTACTGGGGCGCGGCCGCGAGTGAGGTAAACCTGGCCACCGTGAACATGGGTGCACACATTCTGGATTTCCAAGTTCGGGAACACCCCCGGATCCTCAGCCCTCTGAGAGTCACGATGCATGAAGGGAGCCACAGTGCAGTGCAAGGAGTGATGTAGAGCTTGTCACGACAGGTCCATTCCGTAAAATCACGGAAGGGACTGTCCAACGCAGCGCCCGTCCACTCGTTCCAGCACTGGTATGGTATTTGATTGACTACCCATACGAACATACCACACTGTCAGTCATAGTACTGTATTACAATTTCCTTTGCGGTAGAATAGGTCAACGCATTGCTGTAAGGAGAGATGTGGACGTGCTCTCCAGCGTTAGGCAATAACAGCCTTGTCAATTGTCCATTCGGGGAGAATACAACCTCCTCCTGACCAAACATCGCATAATCACCATGCATCTTCCTGAACCCGGAAAGCGCCACAATGCGCCTATCGCGCCATACATAGTTCTCCGGGTCTGCGAATTCCAACGAGGAGAGGAGGACGACACGAGGCTGAACCGTGGAGTGATAAATGCGGTATTTGCTGACCTGCACTTCCGTCGGTAACGAGTGATCACTTGCATAGTAGTTTATCATGGAGTTGATCCATAGTATGGAGTATTCTTTGGAGATGGGACTGGGAAATGTGTCGAGAAATCGTGTAACTGCGGAAGATGGCCGTGTCGGAGCTTGGAGGACAATAGGAAATGTGACGGCGGATCCGATGCTATCGACGTTTACAGCGTGGTGGGTGCCGCTGCACGAAGTCAGAGCATTGACATGCCATAGAACCAGGTCAGCTTCCAATGTGGGTATACGTCCCCTTTGTTTTATTGCAAGAAGATATCCTGACACAAGGCAAGGGCCTTTGTCGTTTATGGCTCTGTATCGCGGAGACTAGTACTCGCCACATGAGCGGAGAGCGATGACCGGTGCCAGGTGAATACTTACCATTTCAAATGTTGAGACAGACGCCGTAGATATTCGCGCCAACAGAAACACGCCGTGAGAGCGCATGCATGCAAGGGCAAAATCGCCCTGAATCTCTGAACGAAGGAAAGGATTGTCTTCTACTGATTCTGGTGCGTTGTGAAGCAGCAAAGACGTTGCTGCGCCCGAAATCAGATCCAGGCGAATGACTTCGAGAAAACTGTACACAAGGCGGTCAGAAATGTGCGAGGGGTGGAGCTCCCAGAGTCGCCCACTTTTTACGAGGTGTAGGGAAGCCTTCATTCGTTCGAATACCAAGCAGAATATTGGCAGTCTTCCCCTCGTCGATGACTTCAGCGGCGAAACTGTGGACAAAGGCTTTCGGCCAGCGGTCAAGATGACCTTCATACTCCCATATCCGCCTATCCAATTTGACATCTCTGCACTCGAAGTGGCTCTTTCCCAGATCATCGTACAGGAACAGAATAAAATTTCCGCCCTGGAGCAAGATTGGCTCGTTCCTTCGGTGGTCATAGAGAGATCCCGTCGAGATGCAAGGGTTGAGAATTACCTGTCGCGCAGGTGCAACAGTAGTATCCGATGTCCGCCAGGACTGTGGGCCTAAGATCGCTCGCTTGACAAGACTGACTAGCCCTTGCGAAGAGAGTTGACCGAGAGACTGATCGGGAGGCAGGTCAATGAATCCACGTTTCTGGAGATCGGCCACAAGCACAAGCCAAACGGCTTTAGAGGTCGCTAGGGTATAAAAGCTGCGGCTAGCCTGGATAAAATTCTTGAGCACGCTAATCAATCTCAGCTGAAGAGAAAGACAAGCCACTCACCAAGCAAACTGTGAGAATGGTTGGAATGTCGCAATGGCAGAGGATACTGATCACAACGTCGTCAACAAGCACTAGCTCCGATTTACGCTTTCCCAGACGCAGACGCGAATCCATTCCGATAAGAAGTTCTGATCACTGTCTGGATTGTTAATGTTGAAAAATTGAAAAAGTCTTGAGGTCAAGGTAGACATCGTACTACTAACAGATCGTAACCGGCGGTGCGCGGCGCGCCTCCGGTTGCCGGCGAGTTGGCGACGACATCATCATCTCCGAGTATGTTTCGTATTGTCCGCTATCGTCCGCCGAGGCCTTGAGGACATATCCGTCCTGCGAAAAGCCTGTGATGAGCGTGAAAGAGGTGACCTCGGGACATATCGCATGTCCGCACTGCCAAAACGATACCTTCCATCGGAACTTGAACGGCTTGGCGCGGAATGGAAATAGGTAGACTCGCGACCAGTCTGCTTTCGCAATGCAACGCACCTTTTTTTAGTAAGGGCGGGTGGGAAAGGTGCGCGCTTTCGCTCAGTGTCAGCTGTGTCCGAAAGCGGATGGACCTGTAATTAATCTTATATGCAATATGCAGCTTTCACGGTGCGTGGCATGTAAGTAGTGGGATTGGGCATTGGCCTCACCTCGCGTATCAGTCGTACTACATGCGTAAAGTCAGGCATATCTTTCAATATATAGTTTTCAGCAGCCCACCTGGAAAAGCACTCACCCTTGACTCACGCCGTCGTTCAACCCGGGGGGCGTCTGAATCTATTTCGCTATATGATCCGCGTGTTCTCTTTTTCCGTAGCGCCAGGTTCGGGGGTCCGAGTCAAGTAATTTGACCAGTAGAGGTAGATATTTGATTCTCGTGACGTAAGTCTCTGTGTAAAAATGCTATATCGATCGTGCACCGGTACGATGTATGTATAATGCTGCATGCAGGGAGAATGAAAAGGGGAGGCTAAGCTCCACGGCGTGAAAGAAGGCGAATGCGAAGGTGGATAATCATGAGTATCCTGATGTGTAATGTTCTGGCTCGCCAGAAACGATGAAATGTGTTGTGCGGTCTGTGCGTTGTCATCAATCTGCTAGAGAGTGAGAAGCCTAGAAGCTCATCTCGGCGCGGCGGCGATGCATGCGGCTCAGGTGAGTTGCCTGGGCGCGCTTGGCCTTGGTGCGGGTGACGCACACGACCTCCACGTCGTCGTCGGCGGGCGAAGACGGTGCCGAGGTGGGGGCGACGGTGGTGGTGGTAGGACGGGCAGTGGTGGTAGGAGGGACGGGGGCGGCAGTGGTGGTAGGCTTCGCGTTGGAAGGCGGGCCAGCAAAGATGTCGTTCTGAGCACCTGTTCGTCGACGAAGGAAATGAATTAGTACGAGCACAAAGATACTTAGGGGGAGAAGGGAAAGGGCGCACCATCGGCGAAACCAAGCTTCTGGTTGTAGGCGGGGGACCTGGGCTGGCGGGCAAGGTCGTAACCAGAGACCTTGATGTTGTTGCCGGTCTTCTGGTTCCAGTAGATCATCTGCTTCGCGCCCTTGACGCACTTCGAAGGGTCATCCTCGCACCAAACAGCGGGCTTGGGGACAGCCAAGGGAGTGACGGAGGTCGCGCCGGTGACTTGGCATTTGAATGCTTGGTGGTACATGTTGGGCTGGCCGCAGCCGTTGGGAACCCAACCCCACTAGATATGCAAAAACAGGCCTGAGTTGATCGGTTCTTCAGCGATGCAGCCATAACAACTTACAGCACAAATACATCCACCGGGAGGGCACGCAGGCAAATCCTTGGGAACATCGTACGTGGTGAGACGGAGCCAGGGAGTGCTACGATATCTTTAGATTTACAGTCATTAAAATCAACTGTGACGAACGCACTGGTAACGGACGCTAAAGACGACAAGGTTGTCGGGGGTGACCTTCTTGATATCCGACTGTGCTGAGGTCAGATAGTTGCTCCTCAGATTGGAAACCGTGGGAGTGGAGTACTTACCTGGTAGGAGATAGCGAACGCCGTTCCTGCCGCCATCGTCTGGTTCTGGGTGTGCACTGCAAGATACAAGACTGATGAGTGGCCTGGCTGTTGAAGGAGCTGGTTACGACGCACTGTTGGGAGTGGTAATGCAGTTGGGAACGTTCTGCGGGTCAAAAAAAGTGGTGAATACTACAATACAAGGCGGGAGGATGAAAACGACATACATAGTTGGCGGGGTAATTGTCACCGTCCACCCAGTCGGAGGTATACCTGCCGTTGTAGGAAAGGCTGGTTTTGGCGCGGTTCGTAGCGAGCTCGACCGTGAATTGTCCGCCTGCCGGGCTATTGACAGTGTGAGCCGCTGAAAGTACAAGAAAAAGACTTGGGAAATACTCACAGCTCCAAAAAGTCTCCATCCTTGGGGGGGAAATTGTCGCACTAGATGTACAAGAGATAAAATAAACAAACGCATTGCTGCAAGCCCATAAATTTCCTTACGTTGTCGACATGGTGGACTAAATGAAACGGCATTAGCGCTTGAACTATATGGAAAAAGAACATCCACGTACACCACCACTGCTCAAAGGGAAGATCGTACAACGGATTCACCGGGTTGTTGTTGTTAAGATCGACCTTGCCGCTAGGTCCCTACATTAGATTGATTAGAAAGACCTCCGCAGGGGGGACAAAACGGTGGCGCACATCCAGGCAGTACATGCCCTTGTGCCATGCCCCTATATGGGCATTTACGAAAGTGGAGAACACGGCCACAGTGGCGAATGCGAGACGCAACATGCTGACGACAAGTCAAATAAAGACAGTGGGGTTTCAAAGGAAAGTGATCAACGAGCGAGGCGAGTGGCGACGCTATAGAAAAAGTCGAGAGACGAAACGAGAACAAGGATGAGGCTTTACTAGCGTTTTGGGGACACATTATATAGAAATGTCTCCCTCCAAAGTGGTTGTCAGGCACGCGGTGCATTACCAACGGGTCGTCCATGTGGCGTCGGGGCCGTGGTGAGAAACGAAAAGAAGCTGGGGCAAATATCTCTCATGAGCGGGGTTGTACGCCCATTAGGGTCGGCATTGTGATTGTGCTTCCCTGGATGTTAGGCCGCGAAAGAGTCTGGAAGGGATGCTCGCCGACTCCTGAGTGTCAAGATGAAGTTCAACAGCTATGGCTTGTCTGAAAACGACAGTCAACGTAGGGAGAATCAGGTAGACTCACACACACTTCTAGTGCTCACAGGGCTTATTTCCAACATCGACCATGCTTATGCAGGCCGAGGGCATGGGGACGATATGAGAACTCCTCCGGTAACCAAGGCGAGGAACTGACACTGGACAGAGATCTCCGACGACGATTGAGGCTCGTGGCCCTTGCCGGACCGGGAGTATGTCAATTAACTTGATACATAAGCTGATCCCGGGCTCGAGTCCTGAAGAAATCCTTTGAAAATCTGGCACGCCGCCTGATATGTCCGACTTCAATGTGCTGGGCGCATCGATTCGACCATGCTTTCAGCCCATTAGTGACTATGAGAGGTCACAGGGTGCGACCATAACCTACTGGTATGTCAAAGTATGCCACGACGTCCGCTGACCCGCGATTTCTGATTAATACACAGAGCGCTTGATGACCTGATAAGTGACGCGTACACGGTACGTCCGGGTGACGGAGGATAGGCGAGTCGTATGTCGCAAACAAACGTGGGATCAGTAACATGGCAACGGGAGCTGCAGTTTCTGCCAAGCCATTGCCAAGCTTTCGATATGTCCAGCAATTTTTCTCATCAGGTGAGTGCCCTGCAGCACAGATCGAGAGAAGTTAGTGAGGAAATTCGTGTCGTGTATGTAGATGATGGCTGCCCAGGTCAAAGAATCGTCGAGTACGCCGTCCCTTAGGCCTCAGACCTCAGCAAGTGATGGATGTTAATCCAGATAACGCTGAAAGCGATCTGTTTAGCGCCCAGGAATTGAATATTGAGCGCTCGCACGAGAATTGGACCGTCAATCCAAAAGGGTCAAGCATCGCGTAGGTTAACTTATCTCGTAAAATATGTACAGTACATCGCCAACAACATCAGACAATTGTCACAAAATGCAACAAAATTGAAACAGCTTGACGACAAAATTGAAAATGCACCTCCAGGCTGAACGCCATGTGTTTGCCCACCGTTGCCACCGCCGGACGTCGCGTTGTGGAACTTGAGCTTAATGCCCCATACGCCGTAGTCCGCGGCCGTTGCTCGTGATGATGGCCCCCCGGGGTACCAGTGCTCACTGGCAGGAGACTGCTCAGGAGACCGCTCCTGCTGGCAGTCGAAGCTTCAGACAAAGGCCAACGGTTACTAGAAGAGCGCTCACTCTGGCTCACCGGCTCGCTAGGTTCTCACGTCGTCAACACAACCCCAGCCCAGCGCATATGGTCTCTGGTAGTAGGGTAATTGATCCTTGGACGTCCGCCAAGCACCTTGTTCGACTCGAGCGCTCGGCGGGGGTGCCCGTCCGAGTCACAGTCATATGCATTACATATCCATCCTTTATCATTCCATAGTACGCGACAGTGAGAACGCTCCAATTGTACACATACCGCAAAACATGACAGTGCAAGACGGGGATATGGTTTTTTGCTTCGTAAGTTCAAGTTCGAGCTTCGTATCAAGTTCAAGTTCGAGCATCGTATCAAGTTCAAATTCGAGCCTCGTAAGTATATATAGCGCCACAGTGACCGGTACCTCCTGATCTTGAACTGGCGGTACCAGTCTACATAACACATAACACATAACACATACAGAATATGCATATGCACACACCTCCCCGCCCCACCCCGATGCGTATCTACAGCCGAATCGAATTTCACTATCTACCCCGGACCGGACGGCGCCACACTCCAATGGCGTGGCACCGTGACTGATCAGCCGCCCGGGCTATGCTATGTGCCCGATACGCAGCCGTGGACCGAGCGGACTTAGCCTTTGCAGGGCTCCCATAGCACACAGAGTGCACCCTTGGGC
>JABCKJ010000272.1:0-29262 GCA_018850815.1 Asterophora lycoperdoides
CAGACATCGCTGGGGATGGCCTGACGAGCTCTGGATGATGGAGACCTCTTGGCTGTCATCCGGATCCCTGTCAGATGATGGCCGCTACGCTCCGGCCATCATCTGCCGTTGCTACCTTGCCGACATCCGAGGAAATTGGTGGTGTACCTGTGCAACGTGCTTCCGAGCCCGTAGCTCGCGCACAGAACAAGCGGCATCAGATCGTCGTTGCGAGACCACGACTTGCCAATTGCGTAGCTTGGATACTAGTGGAATCATTCAGACCGACCCTTGGCAGGACCCCCGAATATACTGTTCAAGGCCTGATCACAAAATCGCCCAAAATCGTGATTTTTATCCCTGCGTTTTGACCTGGATTTTTATCCGGATGAGCGATTTGGCCTCAAGTTTTGCCAATTTTTATCCGCACCGTACCTCAGGCATTTGAGAAATTCGCAAAAAATCTTCGCTGCGCGGCTGCCATTGAGGATACAAGACAAAGCTGCATCAACCCATGCAAGACACTTTCTCTACCTGAACTGCACCCTGCTGCCATTTTATGTGCCTCCTTCCACACGGTGATGGACCAATGTGGGGCCTGGCACTATTACTAGACCATACAGCAGCTTAGGAAGATTGTAGTTTAGAAACTCTTGCACCAGGTGATACTTAGCACGATGTTATGATTATGATATCTACCTCTGCTAATATATAGCTAAGGACACTTCAAAATAAAGAGCCTTGATAGACCAAATGTGACACAGGCCGTAGGGAACGTGTGCTTGAAAAATCATCGGGAATTTTTTGCAGGTCAGGGGTTTCAGCAGTTGCTCATCGCATGGAGATATGCTTCGGGTGCAGCGATTTTTCAACAGCTGTGCTAGAAAGAGATACATAGCGTATGGGCTAGGTGTTACTGTATGTCTATATGTAAGTACAAACAAGTTGCATACCTCTCGAACGAATGAGGTTCGGAGTTTGACCCTCTGGTGGTAATTTTTATTAGAGTACCGTGAATAATTGCCTAATTATTTACATGTTATTAACATGTTATTAACATGTCCTCCTCATCATACCTCCAAAATCCATGTGAATAAATGTGAATATCTTGGCAATGGCCCAATCCATGTGCCAGCACGTTTACTTACCCCTGCAACTGAAAACGTATCATCCGACGTCCACTCACCTTTCCCAAAATGCCATATCCTGCTGCTACTTGGCTGCTACCGAGATATCTAACAGAGGACTTTGCCAAAGTGCTCTCTAGGCTTCAGCCTTTTTTTCTAGGTCTAATCTACCACCTCAACTTCCTCTTCCAAAATCTATCAAGTATCTATTGCTGGTCTTTTTCTGAACATCAAGGGAAACTGGAGCAAATTGCTGCATCAAGATCAGTACACTCAGCAAGCAGCTCGAAGGAGTCTTTGGATGGCAGGCTTGGCACATGGGTGATGACACCTTACCCATTCTGGAGAGAGGCCCTGCACAGTCAATCTGTGTCCTGCCTGACTAGTGTATCCATTTTTGGAGCACTTCTGCAAGGAAAGTCGTGACGACGCGAGGCTCAAAAATAGGTATTGATGTTGTATTGGGGCGATACATCATCATGTTGCGGTGTGAATAAAATTGTTCAAGTAGTAATACAGTGGTTGGCTGTTCTGTAGTACTTAGATACCAACCGAGAACAATATATCTACACAAGCCCTATCTGTGCAGTCCTGGGTCAGACAAGGATGTTGACGACTGTGTATGGGACTTTTAACAGCGATTTTTCTATTATTCACAGCCAAAACATTACTTACACTTGTGAACAATGCATTAGTTACATGTTATTAACAAATTGTGAAAAATGTTATTAACTTCTGTAAATAATGCTCTCGAGAGGCCCAGAGTTAGTTACATGTGTAACTATCTCGCGCCGAATTATTCACGGTACCCTAGATCCGTCTGGACGGACTTGAATTTAATTTCTTCGGTCTTCGCCGAACTCGGAACACTGACTCCCTCGATTTCGCTAACATTCTGTTGGTGTGCTATGGAACAAACTCTGGACATTTATCTACGCTCTCTATCATCTGGAAGCCACCACCTGGACTTGGACGGGCCAAACCTGATTCTGTGAACTTCAAGCTTAACACGTCTATCTGAATCATGAGCACAGAATCTGAGAGAAAGTAAAGAAGATAATGATGGAACAACGGACTTAATGCTTTGGAAAACGACTTTCTTGTCACTACTGACAGACTTTGGAAAAAGAATTTTTCGAAAGGCTTGAACTCACGGTGTACTTAGTACAACGAGATCTGCTTCCATCGAGACTGGAGATGCCTTCACCGTCATCGGGAGGTGGTTATCGACGGCCAGGCAGCCAAAGCACGCATGCCCACTGCCGGCGCCGACTTACGCAAATGTGTGTGAGTCATGAATATATATATATGCTCATCTAATCATAACTTTTAAATACATCGAACATCGCTCTAATACAGCTACGAAAACCATGTTTGCCGAGCCATCCTCCAATTCTGTAGACGATGTTCTCGCGTCTCCGCCCTTCGTCAGTGTTCGAGGAGTGATGAACATACGAACTCTCGGCGGCTATTCGATCTCCAGCACGCCAGGTGCACACGTCAAACCACTCCATCTCTTCCGTTCCGGAGACCTCGCTAAAATCACCGAAGACGGAAAGAAACAGCTGCTTTCCTTAGGGGTTACCACCATATTCGACTTGCGCTCGCACTCAGAGATCGCGAAGTTCGGATCGGCGACCCCAAGCATTGAAGGCGTGGAGGTTGTGCCGGCACCTGTCATAACAGAGGGGGCGTGGAAGTCATATGACATTGGCACTTTGTGAGTCGCCTTTCATCCCACTTCGTATCGATTGTACTGAGCGTGGGGTAGACTCAAGCGGTACGAAAGCGATGAGCTCACGGTACGATTTCCTGCGTCCCTCGAACACAGTTCCGTGAAACTGAAAAGCAATAACGCAGACCTTCGTGGAGGAGTACTCGAACTTGTTGATCATGGCCGGTCCATCCTTCCAAGTCATTTTCGAACACCTCCGGGATCATCCCTCCAAGCCCTGTCTCGTACACTGCACGGGTAATGTGGCTCCCGCGACTTCGCGATCGCGGTTGTCTCATAGGATAGTGACATCTAGTTGGCAAGGATAGAACAGGGCTATTCTCCGCCATCGTTCTCATGGTTTGTCATTCCAGTCGTTTTTCGATAGTGAATTGACGTTCCAACACCAGCTTCTAGGCGTCAGTGACGCCGACATAGTGAAAGACTATTCCCTCACAGTTCAGGGACTCGCCCCGTTCGCTAAATTGCTTTTGGCGCGCTTCAAGGCCGTGCCCATATACAATGAGAATTGGGCTGGATTTCTCAAGATGGGCACATCGAGGTCGGTGTCGATTCGTCGACCTTGATCTGGCCTGATGATGTTTGTTATAGAGAGGAGACCATGGTCGCTTGCCTCGCAATGATTAGGGAGAGATTTGATGGTGCTGAGGGGTATCTCAAGAGCCATGCAGGATTGAGCGATGACGATTTAGCGCGTGTCCGGGCGAATCTAGTGGTCACTCAGGTCTAATAGAACTCGGAAGAAATGGCCAGGCAGTCTTCCCGTCCCTTCCTCCATCGTCGCTTTCGGTATGCCTCCCGTATCCCTTGCTGCTTACGATTTTCGTTCACAATCCTCAACTTTGGCCGATGTTTATTCAGAGCTAGCCCTTCCAAATCCTACACAGGCAAGTCATTCGCTGTCGAAATCAAGTCTACATTAATTACTCCTTTCAGGCGCGCATTGCACAACTCTACCTGGCCTGTCCAGGACTCACTGGAGCCATAGCCGGCGCGCTGGCGACTAGCGAAGGCGGACTACGACTTACCACGGCGCGCTCGAGGCCGAACTGTCAATGCAATACGTTTTCCAGTGCCTGTGGGCAGATTGTCGCTACCTGTCGACTGCTGTCAATATTAATCGTCGCACGTTCGTATCATAATTCATCTTCCCGTTTTTGTGGCATTGCTTTCGTCATGATCATGATGGCCTTCAACTTGCAAGGAATTCTACAGCTCTCGCTGCCGCGCGCCGAGCGTTAAGCGCTGATCCTTGATCCGGTCCATCCAGATGCTACCCTTTCGTCAGTTCTCGTACAACAGCTACCAACGCTTGGAGCAGGTCAGGCCCGGTTTCGCAGTCAGCCCATCCCCAGTGATCCTCGGACCTCAACTGACGACGGATCCCGGCTGACGAAAGGACTCGAAAGGATTCATGGAACCATGTACGACAGAGACTCGCGGGATATCAAAATGGCTTCTTGGCATTAATCGACTTGGTTCCTGTTCGTTAAATCATTTGCATCAGTGCATCAGCCTACGACTATCGTTTTGAACTCGCAGCGTGTGTGTTGATGTGTTGCGTGACGCTCGATCAGTAGCTGCATCGAACATCTTGTTCGCGCAGTAACGTCGTAACGTCTACTCCATCCATGAAGTCGCAGAAACCAAGCAGAAACCACGCAGAAACCGCAAATTTTGACCACACTCTCACTTCCCGTGAGATCCGTTTCCGGATATATGCATATGACGTCGGGTCAAATGATATCAACTTGTTTTTGAAGTGGCACTGCTGCCCAAGTGCTCCCAAATTCGTTCATCTGTTGGACGTCCACTCAACAGCCACCCTAGACGTCACCCATCGACTCCAGGCACTCCTGCCACCACTAGTGCACTAGTGATAGAAGCTGGTAAACATTTTGCACCGACTAGGATCTGATGATTTTCAAAATTAGCACAGCCACGTGCGCAACCTCTCGGTTCCTCACCCAATCCAATCCCCTGCCAAGTTGAAGATGCTTCCGTTGCATCGAGACCATGTGCACATAGCTTTCGTCGACATGCGTTGCATCTTGACGGCCAACCGACGGCGCCAAACGGGGCGTATTTATTCAAGAGGCCTCGCTTTTTCGTGACCCACTCGTTCTCTCTGACAGATCTGAGCTTCACCTTCATCATGAAGGTCGCTGCCGCTCTTGCGTTGGGCTCGCTCGCTTTGATTCAATCTGTGTCCGCTGAGGATTACCTCGTTTCTCGCGAGTTGCAGCATGGACATGTCAAGCGCGGAGATACCTTCAACCTCAGTCCGTACTCTCTTTCATTCTTTCCTGGACCATACTTTGGACCGTGTTCTTACCGGTGTTTTTTGAAGCGCTCTTCCACGTCAACGATATCCACGCCCACCTTGACGAGATCAAGCAGTCTGGCACGGACTGCACTCCCGAGAAGGGTTGCTTTGGAGGATATGCCAGGATAAAGAGTGTCGTCGATGAAAAGCGCCCCGCCAACAACAACTCGCTCTTCCTCAACCTCGGCGATGAGTTCCAGGGCACGCTCTACTACAGCTTCTACGGGGGCGAAAAAATCGCCGACACCATCAATCAGCTGGGCTTCGATGCGATGACTCTGGGAAACCACGAGTTCGACAAGGGTGAGACTTATCTGGGCGGTTTTGTGCGTTCCGTCTATTATTCTCTGTGCAAGGAGTACCCACCTGTTATTTATTTTCTTCGTATCATCAGCTCAGGAACCTTACCTTCCCTGTCGTATGCGCCAACGTCGACTCTAAGGAGCCGACCATTAACTCGACCGTGAAGCCCTATAAAGTTTTCCCGGAACACAAAACAGCAGGTACACCGTCTCTTGGTTACCATCGTTCTCTCTTTTGATTAACTTAACGAAATTTCTTCGTAGTCATTGCCGTTACAACCGACACCATCCACTCCATCTCTAACCCCAACGATGACACTGTCTTCTCCGACCCCATTGCGACCGCCCAGTACTGGGCCGACTACGTCTACGAGCATGAGGACGTCGAGCGCATCGTCGCCATGACCCACATTGGTTATGAGGTCGACATCGAGCTCGCCCGGAAGACCAAGGGCATCCATTTGATCGTTGGTGGACACTCACACACTCTCCTCGGAGATATGGAGGGCGCACTTGGCAAGTACCCCACCATCGAGAAGAATTTGGACGGCGATGAGGTGTTCATTGTCACTGCGTGAGTAATGTCGTATTCGCGACTGCCAATTCCCCTCACACAGTCGATCCTCTTCCTCCCAGATGGCGATACGGCGTGTACCTTGGCTACCTTGACGTCGAATTTAACGGCCGCAAGATTGTTTCGTACACTGGTGGCCCCATCCTCCTCGACAACGCCACTCGCCCAGACACCAAGCTTGACAAGCAGATCAAGAGCTGGCGCGGTCCCTTCGAAGAGTTCGCTGCTGTCGTTCTCGGTTAGTCCATCTCACATTTCCCGAGATTCTATGCTAACGGACATAATTATAGGATACACGGAGGTTGAGCTCGACCAGACGACTTGCCAAAAAAAGGAGTGCACTCTTGGTAACGTCATGTGCGACGCCATGCTCGATGCGCGCGTCTCCGCCGGCGCCGACGTCGACGCCTGCATCATCAACGCCGGTGGCATCCGTGCGACCATCTCTGCAGGCAACATTACTCGCGGTGACATCCTCACCGCCTTCCCCTTCGGCAACACCATCACCGAGGTGAAGTTCACCGGCAAGGAGCTCTGGAAGGTCTGGGAAGGCGTCGTCTCGGGCGTGTCACAGTTCAACAACCAGAAGATCACCTCGTTCGCGCAGGTCTCGAAGGGCATCCGCGTCACTTTCAACCCAAATAACGACGCAGGCAAAAGGCTGATCAACTTGGAGATCGGGCAGGGCGATGACCTGAAGCCCGTGGACCTGAAGAAGGTGTACACCATTGTGACGCTTGATTTCTTGGCTGGTGGAGGTGACAACATCTTCCCTGCCATCAAGGAGATCATTGGTCTTGATACTCAGGATGACGGTGCGTTTATACATTCTTTCTCATCAAGTAGACGTCCAAACATCCCTTCTTAGTTCTCACTGCCTATGTCAAAAAAGCGAGTCCCATCAAGACTGGCATCGAGGGAAGGATCGTCGAGACCGAAACGACCAAGTCTAAGAGCAACAGGGCCCAGGCTGTCGCTTCTACCACCTGATCACTTGCTGCTGCCGCGATGCCATTGGGAGCTCTTCCATTGGCGCTGTAAGCTGTAGTTTGCTAATATTCTAGCGGAATAGTTGTAATAAGACCTTTCATATGATTATTTATTAAACATCCTGACCGACGCCTCGTGCCGCAGCTCTTGTGTCAACTGCACCACGCGTGCACTGTATTGCAACTTGTTAGTTCTTTGCTTCATCAACTCCTCGATTGCGCTGATTTTACCACTTACTTTCAAATACAGGGGTTCTTCTTAACGCAAATTACCATGCCACTGTTTGAGTCCGCCACAAACTTTGAGATCAACGGCGGCACATTCAATGAGGTACACGGAAATGTTTACCACACTCAACCACCTACGTCGGCCGGTCAGTGTCTAAAGTACTCTCGCGTCAAAGTCACAATCCATTTACGCAGTTCCAGCTTTCCTGAGGTTAGAGAAACATACCTCAATGGGCGCAGCGTATAATGCTCGAGAACGTGAGCCAGCGCCAAAGTGTGCTCTTGGAACTCGCAAAGCCATCCTCCAGGAGATCCAAGAATGGGTCACTGATCAAGGTATTGGCTCTCATCGGCGATTGCTGTGGCTTCACGGTCCCGCGGGTGCGGGGAAATCCGCGATCGCGCAGACGATCTGCGAAAATTTCGCGAGCACTCAGCCTCGGATACTCGCAGCGAGTTTCTTTTTTTCTCGGTCGCGACCAGGTCGCAATTCCATGCACTCTCTTTTTATGACGCTCGCGTTCCAACTCGCACACCACATCCCTGGACTGCGGGGTAAAATCGAAAAGGTCATCAACGAGGATGTGTCCATCGTGGAGAGCTCTATTCACATGCAGGTCGAACGCTTGCTAGCTCAGCCGCTCTCAGAGATTGATATCGACTCGTCGAATCCACTCTTCCTGGTTGTCATCGATGGACTCGATGAGTGCGGGGATAATAATGAGCAAAAGGTAATCCTTTCTCACATAGAAAGGTTACATGACTCCGAGTCCTTGCGCCTGCCCCTCTCATTTATCATCGTCAGTCGACCGGAGCCGCACATCGAACGTGCCTTATCGGGTACGAAGCGAGTGTCGCTATGTGGTGATCTTCAGGCGCTTGACGATGTTCGTATCTTTCTACGGAATGAATTTGAACGGATTCATGACTCAGAACGACACTCTGCTATCATGATGCATGTCCCAAAGCCTTGGCCTGCTGATACCATTGATACCATGGATGAACAGCTTGGCTATAAATCGATCCTGGACTACCTGACGCACAAATCTGGAGGATACTTTATTTATGCCTCGGTGGTTCTCAAATTCATCGATGAGGAGTATCACTCACCTCTTGACCGCTTGACGGAAGTCTTGACCGTGGCTGCATCGAGCTCAACGGTATTTGCTGAGCTTGACAGGCTCTATACGCACATTCTCGAGAAGAGCCCTGATCGAGAGTTGTTGAAGCGTATTCTTGGATACTTGTTTATGGCTCGCGGCAGATTTCCCCCGGTTGAGCTTATCGAGATGGACAAGATGTTTCAGCTATCACCTGGGAAATTGTTGACCATCCTCAGACCACTGCATTCACTCCTACGAGTTTCATCGTCCGATAACTACGTCGAAATCATCTCCACGTCCAGTTTGACGTCTTCGTCCGACTTTCCTGTACTCTCAGTGCCCGAGTTTAGGCTTCGCAGAGATAGCGTAGTATCGACCAATACCAACTTCAACATCTTCCATGCCTCCCTGGAAGACTTCCTCTTTGATAAAGGGCGCGCCGGTGTCTTTTTCATCGATGCTGGAGCATGTCACGCGGATATTGCCCGAGCCTCTTGGATGTGCTTGTCCCGTTGGCATGAGGGGCCCACTCTGAAGTACTTCGTTTTATTTCGACACCATCCATATTTGACCTTTCAATTACAGTGAATTCCAGACGAAAGGGATCCTATCCGCATTTGTTGCACACTTTCCTCGAACCCCGGAGAATCAATTACTCAGTGTGTTCGGCCACCGCGACGACAACGGTACATGGGTGACATTTCTTCACGAATGGGAGCCATTTCTTCACGATACAATAGATTGGGCGCGGGCTGATCATAAGTTCATGATTGTGAGTATGATCAACTGCGCCTTGAACGAATTACAGGTCTGTCACTATCCTGTTACCAAACCTCCCGCATGAGTGCTGACCAAATTATGAAGAAGCGCCTGCCGACTGCCGTGGATCTCATCCATAATTTGGAGAACTTGATTGATTCCACCTTCCGCATGCAACTCCCCATTGGCTCAGTACCCGACATTCGCTTCATCCAAGGCGTTACTGCCTTGCTGGGTGCTGATCAAACCGAAATTGCGCGTCGATTGCATTTTGCTATTTCTCCCTTCGCTAGCCAGCAGATTGCCGATCTCCTACTTTTGACCGATTACAAGACCAGGCGATGGCCATCATTTGTTGACTACATACGCGAGGGGTCTTTTGAATCTTCTTTATTTCTTCAGTTCATAAAGGACCCTATCCGATCACTCGACATCCACGTCGATTTGGCGTCCCAACATGCATTCATTGCCTGCCGGTGTATCAATGCGCTGCATGTCTTGTGGCACCTTCGAGAGGTGTTCATCCATTTGGAGCGCATGTAAGATGTATGACCCTGTCCACCATTCCGAACTAACACTATCGCTCGTGGCTTCGACAGCCCACCCCATTATGAATACGCCAGAGTGTATTGGGCCTACCATGTCTCGCAAGCGACTTTCGGCGACAGAAAATTGCAGCATCGCCTGCGCCACAAGGACATCCGCATCTTGCTCGCCGAGATCGATTATGTGGAGGTATGCAATGTCACCATCTTAGATGTTGGCATCGCAGTGACCGATTGTAGTCCGTAAGGGTTCATATGTGTGGTTTTGGTTTCGAGATCGAAATTGATGAGTATCTCCCGTAAGCGTTGTTACCTCCTTGCTTTGTACATGATGAATGACAATGTGTGCACCGTTTGAAGGGGACTTACAAACAAAGACGTCCAACAGGTAGATAAATCTAACGCGCACCGCGTAGTAGAATGGATTAAGGTACGTGAATTATCACTCTGTGCATACAAGCTCTCAGCATTTGTTTGAAGAAGGCGCCGGGTCCTTCAATGCCTCCCATGGATCTCCTATTCCGCTGGAGCACAATTCGCGAGTACGGCGCAGATGGACTGGGCCTCGAAACGGACTTGAAAGTCATGCATAACCGGCGTCGACGAGTTCCTCTCTCTGGGCTTAATGAGTTGTGCAAAAGGATTATGGCCGCTAATATCTCAAACGACGAACAGCGACGCGTGAGTTGCCTTTTGCTACTGGTAGCAAGCATCATGCTAGTCCGATGAAACTTGATTACATAGCTCATAGCATCTCTACGAGAACAATGGTGTAAACCTCTCCGGCCTTTCCGCCGGCCAATATATCAACCGGCGAACAGCAACGCGTGAGTTGCCTTTCGTTACTGCCTGTATCATACTAGATTGATCTAATTTAATTAACTAGCTCATAGGCATTTCTACGCAAACAATGGGGTAAACCTCTCCTGACTCCTTTTTCTATTCTGCACCTGATATTGGATCTCAAGGGCGTCTATGTAAGCTCATATAACATGCAACACCATGCGCCACATCTTATTCAGGAGATGTGCATGCACAATATCATCATCTATCTATTACATCAGAACGCTCAGAAAAGCCTGATTCTTCTGTTTCCTCAAATCTTTTCGAAACATGTTTAATCATGCATCGACGAACCCTTGCGATGCCAATCGCGATTAATACGCGCTCCCAGCGCTCGGTAGTCCATCAGGGAAGTACCGCTTGAACAGCGCCGGGTAGTGTCTCTGCGCGACGTCGGGATGACTCCTACAAACAAGCAAAGGTTCATTTCCATATCGGCAACAGCGCGCAACCACCCCAAAAAGCACTTACTTGACTCTGCCGATGAGCCCCACCTGCCCTGAGGGCTCACGGTCAAATTCCGAGAAATTCACAGCTAGAGATCAGCACGATCATCAGTAAGTATGCCAATTATAGCGATGCAGGACGTACAGTCAGTAGCGGCGACTTGGCCTCGGCCTTCCTTGAGTTTTAGTATTTCGGGCGGGACTACAGGGCATTCACGTCAACGTCGAAGTGAGATGGATCAAAGCGGGGGTACGACGAACATTCCAGCTGCTTCTCAGCAAGTTTCACATCAAGACTGATATTCTGGAAGAAGGGCACAGAGTACCGCGGGGTGGAGGGCTCGCCTGGTAGGGCGCGGGGAGAGAGAACGCGATGGGAGGTGGCGCGTGCGAGGCCTTGAGTGGCAAATTCAAGGGCTAAGAAGGCGGCAATGAGTTGGCGTTCTACTATGGAAAGCGGAAGTAGCAGAGACCTTTTCCGATGTTGACGACGAAGGTTCCGGGGATGGGTGGCGCATCGATCCATTCGCCGCTGAGGTTCTGCACCTGTAGACCTTTGTGCGCAGAGGCTTGGAGAAGCTATATGTCTCATTGAGCTTTCTGCAACTTGGCGACGGATGGAAAGCGACGCACGAAAGTCAAGAACCCGGCATCGTAATGAGGTCCAACACCTTGATCGCTCGCGTCCGCGTCGGTGACGACAGGGTATTGCACGACCTTGGCTCGATGTTGCATCTTCTCGGCCGTATCGTAGAAGTAGTTCAATGCATCTGGCGCGAGCCCGAATGACTCGGAAAGTAAGGAGATAAAAGTGTAGCTCAACGCTTGCACCTGATCGAGGTAGCGTTCAAATGTCGCCTTGAATCCCGGAATGAGCTCCTCTGGGGGCCACTAGAAGGATGGACACGACGTTTAGCACCCCGAAAGATGTAAGGTAAATGTAATGAAAGCACCTGCGATGGCCCCCAGATCCTCCAATACTCCGGTACATCTCCGCCCTCCCGCCATCTCGTCTCATGCTTCGTCGCGAAATCAAACTGCTCCCGGTGGTCGATGTTGCCCTTTGTAAGCTCCGCCCCTAGCCTTGAGTACCCCAAGAAGTGCGGCGAGTGTACCATGCGGATCTTCTCCTTCTCCTCCTGGGGCAGCGCGAAGAGCTTCGGGATGTACTCGATGACCGTGGCGATGTCTTCCTGCGATACAGGCGGATTCGAAAGGTATAGGAAACCGACATTGATCAAAGCATGCCGTAGTTGTGCGATGAACTCTGGCTTATTGGTTTCAATCAGAGAGTAGTCGAGGATGGGCACGCTGGAGAAGTTGGCGCCGCTGCTGAACGACGACGATGACATGGTGGTGAGAGCTGTGGTACAATGGATCTAAGAGGACGCTGAGAAGGAAGCAAATCGATCTTTGTAATAACAAGTATATAAGTGGGCGAGCAGATGTCAATATGTAGAACTTTGAAATGAGATCATTCTCAGCTACGGAAGGATTGTGTGAAATGGCGCGATTGTCTAGTGATGACCTAGAGCGATACGGCCCAGAACAGCGAATGCTGTCGAAGTCCCCGAAGATGGCCGAGGGAAACAAGTGAGTGTGCCGCATAGTGAAGCTTTGAGGTCCTTGGCACGGGAGATAGTTCTATCTAAGTGGCGATCGTCAAGGTCATCACATTCGTAAATAAATCGTAGAAACGTCGTAGCAAACGTACAGATATCGTAATTTGTGGAGAAGGATACTTGTATCCCTGAGGTATAATTTAGTGGATGGTATGTTAGTACAGATGCATACTATGATGGAGGAAGAGGATAGAGAGGGATAGAGTAAGTATCAGAAAAGAATGTGTATCGATACTTACGAGTCAGTACGTCGAAATTCTCTTCTACTAGTAGGCTGTCAGTGGTAAGCAGACCTCGCGCAGATATATTCCCTCTGTCTTTCGAAAACTGCATCCTTTCCGTCCGGAGGGTCATTTTTCAGAGCCCGCGGCATATTTCTTGCCATGTCCAACTCTACCCCCTCCAAAACCATCGCCAACGCCACTTCCATGACACCACGGTGCAGCACTGCAGGCCGCGGTACCTCCACGCGCCGCTCGTCAATATGAGTCTTGTCGGCGATGTAGTTTACCAACCACCAAAGGCCCCGTGTCTTGCTCTTAGATGAACTTTCAGCCAGCCGCCGGGAGACCTCCACGACGAACCATCCTACATTGCGCATGTACATCGAATGGCTCCAGCAGTGCGGCCCCCTTTTCCACCGTCCTGCTTTGGTTCCAGATGTACTCGAGCGACGCTGTGGAGAGATTTTCGCGAGATGAGATGCGGACTCTGATAGCTTGAAGGTAGCGACATATCTGGTGGTTCAGGGGGCTAAGAGGAAAGGAGCACCTGGCAGCTGGCTCGCGCAATCAAACTTGCCCAAGACCCTCCCCCGGCTACCTTCTAGCTGCCACTTCATACGCATATTTTCATCCATGCCTTCTCAATTCCCGCTCCTCGACCCCGAAAATGGCGACGCGACCACCGCCTTGAACTTCGCTCTCCCTTTCTCCTTCTTCCTCTCTCCATCCCTACTTCCTTTCTTATACTTACCCTTGTCCTTGTCCCTGCCATTCCCCTTCCCCAGCACCCCAAGCCCAGACCTCGGCGAAGCCTGAACCAGCAACACAGGCACCTCTTCGACGTCCGGGAGCGGGATCGTAGGTGGGCTAGGCGGGGGTGGCGGAGGTACCCAAGGTGGCAAGGGTTCGGACGCCTCTGGCAATGGGGTCTGAGGAGACTGGGGAGGCGTTGGTAATTGAGGTTGCTGTTGCGAAGGAGGTGTCTGGTACGACGGATGGGGAGGAAGCGATGGCGATTGGGGTTGGGGAACTGGCTGAAGCTGAACAGGAACGTTGAGCTGCGAGGAGGTGGGTGTCGGCGTCGGTGCAGCGGGAGCAGGAAGAGTGGGCCGATGTGCGGGCGGTGAGCCCGGAGGAGAAGAGGGTGGTAATGGGGTTGAAGGCTGCTGAGGTGGAGATGCAGGTGGAAAGGTGTCGGCTTCCCAGGTTCCCGGAATGAGAGCGACGGGGAGGAGCCAGGTAGTGGTCAGAATGACACCATAGCCTAGGAAAACTGTGTGTTTGCATGAGAATATGAATTACGAAATGACGGACCTTTATCGTAACTTTTGATCGTTCCCCAGCTCCAAGAAATAAAGGTTCCAATGTATCCAATGTACGGGATCAGTGTCTGCATGAGAAGCACGACGGGGCGAACAGAAGGAGGGAGCACGTTCAGTGGAATGTGACCAAAGAACCAAGTGAGGGCCGAGGTGATCAATGCAGCTCGCTTTGCCGCTTCAATTTGCTTGTCGTCCAGAATTTCCATGATTGGAGGAGGTAGGTATCTGTATCAAAATTGGTTGGTTAAGGTGGGCGAAAAAGGCAGAGAAGCGACATACATTCGATAGCCCCACCATATGGCCTGGAACGACAGCTTCGTGGTAGATGGAACCCAGACACGCTGGCCTGGGATGCGACTTCGAGTAGAACGCGGAGAGCCTGGTGGAGACAACGGCAGGCTCAAGACCGGACTGGCAGGGCGTGGGATGGTCGTCACAGAAGTAATCGGAAGTGCTGACTGCCCAGTGGACGGTGCACTTGACCCCGCATCCCAGAGAGAGAATGGCCACATTCCTATCCACCCAGCCACCTGCTCGGCTTCTGACTGGTCCGGTCCATCCTCCACGAGTGGGGTCTCGACGATCCCCGATTCTGCAATCTCTACCAGCGACTCTCTGGTCGGCATGAGCGGGGAGTACATCATAATGCCCGACGTATCGTCGAACACCGAGCCGCTGTCTCCATCCCTACTGTCATCGTCCTCTCCTCCCTCCGCGTTATTCCCATCACCTTGCCTGTGCGGCGACATACTGTCGAGAACACTCCAAACGCTCACCCTCCTCTCGCGCTCCTCCTGCACGCTTCTGCCATTCATCACTGTCGCACTCGACAGCATCGCGATGAGCGTGGAGTCCTTTATCGGCGTCGCACCTGGCGGGGGTATCGGGCGTCCGGAAGATTCCCTATTGGGCTGCTTTGGGGGTGTAGGAGCGCAAGGTGAGCTAGCAATGGGTAATGCATCGATGAGGGCTTGGATCTTCCGCGCAAGATACGTCGGCTCAGCGGGATCTGCTGCGTCTTCGTCGGAAGGTCCGGTTGGGAAAGGTTTAGCAGAACCTGGGCCATCGGCGGGCACAGTGTTTGTAGGGCTCGGATAGGCATCGCTGGCGCCATCCCGTGGCGCCTGAGATGCACTGGTTGTGATGACCTTCCCGAACCCTGGCAGGCTGATGCTCTTAAACCGATCAATGACCCCAGAGAACACATTTGGAGAAGAAGAGGTTGAATGCTCCTCAGAAGGCGCCCCAGCAGTCGAAAGCTCCTCCGACTCAGAGACTGAGGGCGGTATAAACCCAGAGGTAAGCACTGGGCTGATCGGCTGAGCCTGCGGCTGTGAGCTGCCTTTGCCGCTCAAGGTGCGCACCAGGCGATGTATGGGACCTCCTCCAGAGCCAGACCAGCCAACTGCCCTCTCTGCTGCCATCGGGATGGTGAGGGTGGCGGGCAGATCAGAGTCTCAACAAGAATGGTGACAAGATGAGATCGAATAAGTAGTATGTAAGGAAAAACCCTGGGAAACAAGTCTGAGTCGGACCGACTTCAGCACGAGCAGCATTTCATTCTCATTCTCGTTTCCTTCTTTAAAAAGTGGTGGAGTAGCAAAACAAAAACGAGACAAGAATCATAATGAGAGACAATGGCTACGGTGAACGACCCTAAGGTTACCATCTGTACTTCTCGTCATTCAGAAGATCAAGCCTTGACTCAACTTCCGAATCACTGTCCGTCTCGTCCCAGTCTCTGGCATTCTTACCCGAATCCGGGTCGTTATCCTCCTCCCATTCGTCGTCTCCATCCATCTGCTCCGCTGGAGATTCACCCTCTCCTGGGTGATCCAATATGGCAATGTCCGCCGAGACCCCTCCAGCGTCAACCATGTCGTCACCTGCATCCGAGTCACCACCGTCGAAAGCCACATCATCGTCAGAACTGTCGTCCAAGGGCGCAGAGTCCAAGTCCTCAAAGGTATTCATCGCAGTGTTGAAACTGACATCATCGCGATATTCCCTTTCAACACTTCTCATCGCACCATCCACCCTATCCCAATGAACCTTTTTCACGACAGCACGGATGCGCTCGACCACCCTCTCCGAATCTTCGAATGCATGTACCCCTCGCGTAATGGCATCCCGGGCATTTATGATGTAGAGATCCCGTATCGCAACACCACGTTTACGTCGCTCCCTGATGAAAGCCTCGAGAATGCCGCCGTTGAAGGGAATGTGACTGCCGTCGCCCAAATACCACTCCTCGATCGTTAAATGGCGCAGCGCTCGGAAAGAATCACTTGGAGACCATCGCGAATCAAATCTATTTGCCGAGTCTTGAAAAGCGTCTAAGAAGCTGGCCGATTTGACCAAGCGGAGGGTCCTCAGCGTCCGTATGTGTCCAAAGTTTGTAATCCAGTGATCTGAATCCATGAACATGTGGGCGATATGGAGAGACTCTAGGCGCTCCAGGCGAAGGGACAGCCAGAATAAGTATAACGCCGACACTTCAAAAGACCCAGGCACGTTGAGACTGATGAGTAGATGCGGATGATATAGCGGTGGGTATAGATGGGTTCCTGGGGTCTCCCATGCTTCGAGGGTGAGGTCGTTTGGTGATCGCTTTCGCACTTTGAGGCATCGGATGGGTCTTGCGCGTGTAGAGAGCATGCCCATTATTACACAAAGACAGAAATGAGCCGTATCGGAAGGTCTCCAAATAGTCTGGATAACTTGGTTGGCCGTGATAGGATAAGTGAGAGCGCGAAGTATACTGAGACATTTGGATACCTCGTCAGAGATTTTTAGGAAGCGGAGATGAGGGAGGTCCACTGCTAAGGACACGGAGTTTCCGTAGACAGGGTTGTACGCAGACTTCAGAGTAAGATTTTCCAGCTTGGGCACCACACAGAGCAAGGTAAGAAGAGAGGATAGAGAAACGATGGGCGAAATATCGAAGTCAGTCAGGATTAATGTCGTGATGGTTGCGAGCAAGGGTGAGGCATGGGATACGAGGCAACTCCGGAGATCTAGGTGCCTCAACTGAGGAGCAACACCGCGAAAAAGTCCTTCTGGCAAAACCAAGTCATCGGTGCTCAACCCTCGGAATAAGCAATTCGAATGAACTCTCAGCGCTTGTAAAATCGGGGCAGGGTCTCGGAGAGTATGGAAAGTCTCCGCTAGCCAGTTGGACGAGCGAACCTGGTGAAATGAGAGCTGTCGGATGCGGTGTATCTGGCGCAGCACCTTCCACAGACCATCCACCTTGCTCCACGTCGGGTGGGATAACACAATCCGGCAGTGCAATGACCTCTCGTTAGAGCGAATGAGCTGTTTGCTCACCCATCTTGTGTGAATATTGGTGATGTGGCTCCACAAGCTAGGACACGCAAGGGCTATACGACGCCAACGGGCGCAGACGTGCGAAAAGTTCCTCCAGGTAAGCTTGAAATCGTCCTGCAGCATCTCGATGTTCCATTCGAAGATCGTGACAAGAATTTCGGGTGGTAGGCGGGCGGTTATGTTCATGGAATTGTAGCGTTTTTTGAGGAGCAGGAGGGATGCTGCATTCTCCTTCATTGCGATTTCGCGGGCGAGAATTTCGTTGCCAAGCTTTGCGTAGCCCGTTTCCCTGACCGCCAGGCTGTCGTATGATGAGCCTACGCCACCAATGCCTGCGGACCCTGTGAGAAAATGGGGTCAGCAATAGCCAGCGTTCTAGAGGAATCTGAGTCTGCGCACACAAGTCACTCTCCATACTATCCATTTCGTATGTCTCGTTTGCTTTTGCGCCTTTGATAACTAACTGAAAAGCCAACTCTGCGTGTCCGCTGCCCTACATCAGTTCAGCTGTTAAACCAGCCTTGAGTCGGATGGATCGCGAATTCGGGGAGACGATGAGCGAGTCCAGTCTGCCAGATGTAACTTACTACTACAAAGCCTGACCTCGGCTTTATCCGCCCCTTCTTGCCTTGAGCCACCGTCTACTCTCAGATCTCAGAGTTCCTACGTCGACGCACGCTACAGCCTCCTACTAAAATTCATTACCACTCTCAAGCGTTACTTTGCGTTGACTTATGGCGCTTGTTCACATGCTCGTTTTCAACACATTCTGCATAAACTATATTTCATATGGAGCGCTGGAACACTGGGATTCATGCAAACGAGAACAACCCGCAAATATGTGACTAAAAGGCTAACCGACTACCATGAAGTTTGAGGTATTCAGATCCTACTTCCACTCCACCTCCTTGAGGTGCGCATCCCATTCCTCTTTGACCTTTTGCTTGAACGTGATAAAGTCCCAGTCAGAGTCGGGATAGAACGGTTTCTTCACCCCCGTGTTCGATTCCAAATAGTCGAAGTACTCGTCATGGATGCGATCCTTCTTCGCGTACTGATAGCATTGAATCGTTACGCAGACGCGGTCCGAGTCGTTGTGCAGCTGGTGGACCTGGTAATTGTCAGGCCCAATCCATGTGACCTCGCCCTTGCGGAACGTGTGGTCGGGCTCGAGCTTGATTCCGGTTTTCTTGTCGAGCTTCGTGAAGTACGATGCATTGATCTCGCCATGGAGGACCTTGATGACGGCGTAAGCTTTACCGTGGTCATGGATCGGCGACTTGTGCTTGGAGGGCCAGATCTCGAGGACAAAAGGAACTCCAGGAGAGTTGCCCTGCGAATCCATGCGTCAGTCATGGTCGGTGCTCGCCGAAATGGTATTCGTACCTCGTCGGATCCTAGAGTGATCCTCAGATATGTCATGGTAGGGTCTCCACCAAAGTGATTGGCCTTCTCTGCCAACTTTGTCCAGCACAGTTTCCCCGGAGTCCGGATGCTATACTCGAGGGCCTGGCTGAAGTCTGGGAAGCCCTTATCGTCGAGCTTTACGCCAGGACCCGTAACATTCGCGTACAGACGTTGACATTCCGGCGCCAAATTCGCGATGGAAGTGCTTGTTGCAACAGCGAGGTCTTCCAGGGTGAGGTCGATGGATTCGGCTACAACGGGCGGAAGATCGTTCACAATCGGCAGGCTACCGATGGAAATTTGATTGAAGTCGGAAGAGGGAAGGATGCCCTGGAGTTCCATGTAAGTTAGATTTGACTTGGATGCGATCCAGAAGTCTTACCGTGGTCTCAACACCAACGTCAGAGATGATTGAAATGTGCTTCAGTTTCTTCACCCAGAGAAACGGCCCAGGGTTCGATGTCTTGTCTCCGACATGAACCCGTGCGGCGAGATACGAGACGCTCGCCGACCTGTAGGTCTTCCCGTATCGAAGGATCCCGTTCTTCTTGTCGACACTGAGCCAATACAGATCCTCTACTCCTGGGAGGAGAAGTGCTGCCTCCGGGCCTTTTGGCGTAACAGAGGGGATCTCCGTCGCTCCCTCGAGGGTAATCGCGAAGAATTTCGCCGACCTCTCCGTCAGCTCCAACTTTAGTCCGGTCTCGTTTATGCCCAGGACTGGCGATGGGGTCAAGATGATGGAGAGGTGATAGCCTGGAGTGATCTGGATGGCGACGATGCCCTGACCCTCGATGGCGAGCTTCAACTCCGGAGTACTGGCCTCGGTGTCCGCCTCAGGCTTTTCATCGTAGGCGGGCGGGGGCACATAGACGGCGGGGAAGGCAGAGGTAATACCGGCGAGCTTTTCGTCGGAGTTGATGGTGCTTTCGGTCGTCCCGAAATACGCGTAATGAGAAAGGCGGGATTCCAATGCCATGAGCGCCAAGTTATTTAATGTGAGTGAGAGAGACTGACTGGCGAGTTATCCTGAAATTCATCCACCTTCATTCCTCCTTTATAGCTTTCAGCATTTGGGAACGACGTTAGGCGCCAAAGAATTTGCTGTGCAACAAGGCACTCCAGGTACCACAAAGAATATCTGAGGCCCTTACCGCTTCGTATTGAGTACAATTGCATCTTACATCTTCTTCTATGTCATCGTCCTTGATCGAATGAACAGTGCACGCGGAGCTAATCACTGACGGGTCGCAGAGACTCGTTTCAAGTTCCTTGTATTTACTCGAATTATGAGCTGTATGTTATCTACCGGGGCTGGTAGTAGTAAAAGTAGTAGTGGTAGTGGCAGTAGCAGTACGTATACGGCATGGTCAATAGCTCGTTGATATTTTCAAATCTCACCAAACGTCTCTTCAGACTTGGTATGGTGCATGAACCTAGTCTACGCCGGAGAGTCCTGGATTGCAAAATTACGGGACATAATTGCACCAGTGGGGCATCTGTCACCGGGCGGTTTTCTTGACCGACTGTCAAGCGGCACGATCTAGGAACGTCTGATTCAGAGAGCACTTGATCAACAGACCTCCGTCAACCAATCGTTTCCAGTAGGTTTGTAGACAGACACCACGCGCATACCTCGCCCAACCATTGTTGTCGTCCTTTGACTGTCGATTCGCGCAATGGCGATTAATGATGCAAATCAAATTTGAGTACTAGAATACAAGGAATGGTGGAGGAAGCCGCACGAAATACACACTAGACCAAGAATAATGTCCCGAAATATCCACCGACCTATCGTACAGCCAGGTACAGTCCCTCGATGGCCACATTGGCCTGCCAGATTCCCAGCCTGTGCACCGCGCGCAGGGCCGCCGGGGCAGGTAGCACAAGAATAAGAGCGGGCAAGACAAGCACGATGATAATGAGGGTGAACACGATGGTGATAGCAGGCTTGATGACGATGAAATAGAACAGGGCTTGGAATGATGTAGGATCTGTGAACTGTCATGCAGATGCGAGATTGAGATTGACGGCGTATGGGCAGAGAGAAGAAGCATACCATGGCATGCGTATTCTTGTAGAATGATCGCTCGCGCACGAGGTCGCCTACCACAGCCGCACCTGCTTCGATCTCGGCGGAAGTGGCCTCCCGGCGACGTATAAATATTGGGCGAGGAGGGTACGGAGCGGGATATGATAGGGGTGAATGGAAACGGGTCTGCAGGGCAAGCTGGAGACGTCCGGTTAGCGATACTGTGGGGTGAAACACGGTGGGTGCACACCTCGCCTCGGGCAAAAGCTCGCGCTCCAAGCAGGTCAAAGAAACAGAGAATCGCGCCCAGGGGTAGAGCCATAAGAAGGGTTGTGCCAGCCTGAGATGATATTAGAGGATTTTCTGAACGTAGAAAGCACACAAAACGCACCACTGTGAACACGAAGAGGTATATCCATGCTGCCAACGCATACGGGAAGTTGAGCACCGCGAGATGAAACAGCGACCGCCAATACGCCCCGTGTCTCAAGGGCCTGAAATACCTCTTCATCCCTCCCAAAGTGAAGAATCCGCCCTCGTGCCTTCGCAAACTCTCAGCCTGGTGCCCATACTCCTCTTCAGCCGACAGCGGCAAGTAAATTTGCCCTCTCCCCCCAGCCTCATCCCCAAAATCACACTCATCGTCCGTCATGAACAAGGAAAGCACAGTCTGGCCCAGCGATGGTGCCACAGAGACCGTGCTCGTGTGCGAGTGCGACCTCGGTCGTCCGATCAAACGACGCGTATGGCTCGTCATCGACACCGGTGAGTGATCCGCTCCATCTCCTTCCTCCTGTGTATCTGAGAATGGCCCTGGCGTCAGAAATAGCGGTGACACTTGAGCATCTTGGTCTGAATGTGAATCAGCAGATGAGAATTGGGTATGCTGGGATGTCTGAATTCGGTGTCCGTGTCGTTGAGTCCGGATCGCTCGTCTTCGTTCGCGCGAAGGATACGGTGGCGGCGGGTCTACGACTATGTTGCATGCGTTCGAGGAGAAGGACGGGTTTGAGCTTGTCTCCGTTGCTGGGACCTCGTCGATGACCATGGTATCCGGTTAGAGACAACTTATATGTAATAAATTGTTCGCACGGTTACTGAAGTAAATTCGCTGCTTCAATGTGACCATTATACTACAAACTATTCAAGAGTACGATTGCACATCTGACCCAGTGCTTGATAAGTAGAATATCTCCGCACTGGATCCTAGCCTCTGGGGTGAGGCACGTGGTGGCAGAGCACTGATTGCTTCAAGACGAATGTCAACCCGTCGGCGGAAGAGGACCGGCGCAATTGAACATGTGCTGGCTCCGAATCGGCAGATTATGACGAAGGCTCAGACTGGATGTGAAGCTGGAGCCCGACGTGTTCGATACGAGGGCGAAGTGGTCAACAATGTGGATTCAAGCCATGCGTAGGGATGGGGTCTGACGGTAGATGTGTGGTACATGAAAGCTGATAACTCTGGAAAAGAGCGCTCGACAGCACTTGAAGCCCGAAGATGAACAGCTCCAAGTTATCACGAAGCCGCGCTACACAGTGCAGCGATCTGGCTGAGAGGCATCTGAGAAAGTGAGAGGAGTTCGACGCGAATGAACATAGCCTGAGGTATAATTGGAAATGGACGATGAGAGAGTAGTAATACACGGTGAGAGACGCAGATTCTCATGGTTGGTCAACACTCATAGCATTCCATCGGCAGTAATGAATTCACCATTACGGACACCTAGAATGAATTTGAATAGGATGGCACAAGACAGCGAGTATGACCACGTACCATCGGTGAGCAATGCTTTGCCGACAAGGACATCGTATGTATGCAGCTTGTAAGGCACCAGCTTCTTGGGATCGTCGCCCCTTTTCCATGTGAGATGGGGAAGACAGCGAGTGACGACCATAAGGGTAGGGGCTTGGGGCTTGGGATAGACAATGGATGTCGAAAAGCCTTTATGGCCGAGGTAAATGAGGATGATCGTCATGGCCGCATCCCAATTGACCTCCTCTTTGGGCCGCTTCGAGATGCGGACGGCCCAGTCGATAGCATCCTCGTCTGGAACTATCCAACCTCCAAGCTTGTAATTTTGGCAAACCTGCAAACTACGATCAGCGTCGCGTCACAGAATACATTATTCAAGCCGACTCGCCATTTGACCTTTCAACTTTGTATAGGAGGGCTGGAGAAAGATTGACCTGGAAGATTGCTAGTACGAGGGGTGTCTGACGACAGCACTTGACCGTGACGTTCACACCCTAGTAGAGTACACCGGAGACAATCAGAGGAGGGGTCCACGAAGAAAAGCCAAGCTGCCGGGATACGACTCGAAATATGGCCCAATGTGCTTGGGAAATGGACCCTAGCTAGTAGAGTCTGGCAAGATATCAGTCGTGCTCGTCGTTCACGCGTCGTTCAGTCGTTCCTGAGTCGTTCAGTTGTTCAGCGTGGCCACTTTCAATTTGTCATCGTTTGGACGAGTATGATGCCATCAAACGCGTGTTGCTAGGCGCATGCGACGCGCGTGTCGAGTGAGCATGCACCACTCCCTCAGGCGGGCAAGGCTCGGCGTCAATTTTCCACCAGTCCCAATTTCTCCGTCTCTGCACCGTCCTCTCTCCTCACTGCGCCTTTTGTCTAATACTCGGCCCTGTTGGCAGCTGTCACGTCGTGCATTCTCAACCATTTCAGACTCTTCTGATGATCTCTTCAACTATTCATCGGGACGCTGGCTGTAAGTCTTATACACGCTGTTCTCCGGTGTATATGCATAACCCGCAATCTCGCACATTCAGCGTCAACAATGATCTTCGCCTCGCAGAGCGCAGACGTGAGTTCGACGTCGACGAGCTTTGTCGACTTGCCGCGCAGTCTGTTGGCCGGAGCTCTCAAGATATCCTCAAATTTGTGAAGCTTGCCGAGGGCGGCTTCAACCGGACTTTTCTTATCACCATGCACGACGGCTTCGAGATGGTGGCCCGCATCCCGTACCCTGCCACGGTCCCCAAGTTCTACGCTTTAGCTAGTGAAGTGGCTACAATGTGTTTCCTCCGTTCCTCTGGGCTGCCTGTTCCCGAGGTTTACGATTACTCTCCTTCTGCGGACAACACTGCACAGACGGAATATATTTTCATGGAATTTATAAGAGGTACAAAGCTCAGTGACGTGTGGTTGAAGGATCTAGGGAAACCGGATATGAAGGAATCAGATATCGCCTCAGTCTTGCGTCAACTTGTTCAACTCGAGTCTCGAATGATGTCGATTCCTTTTCCGGCTGGTGGAAGCCTCTACTATGCCAACGATCTGGAGAAGGTCGCAGGGAGGCCGGGCATTCCGCTCAACGACGAGCGCTTCTGCGTTGGTCCAGATGCCAAGCTGCATATGTGGTTCGGACGGAGGTCGCAGCTCGACGTGGACAGGGGACCCTGTACGCCACTCTGCTTTTTGTTTTGTTCAACTTTCTGGACCTAATCAAGACTATAGACGAAAACGCCGAGGCAGCGCTTTTCGCAGCAGCTCGCAAGGAACTGGCATATCTGGAACGGTTCGGTCGACCGCTACTACCGTTCCGGCGTGAAAGAAGGGAGTCTTTCGAGCACAAGGAGCAGTCACCATCCGACCACGTCAAGAATCTCAAACGCTACCTTCTCATCGCATCCTCGATCATCCCCAAGAACCCAGCCCTCCATCGTTTCTGTATCCGCCATCCCGATCTCCAGCCGAGCAACATCATCGTGTCAACGTCGCCAGACTCAGGCCAGTTGAAAATTGTGGGCCTGATTGACTGGCAACACGCCTCGATCCTACCCCCGTTTCTCCTCGCTGGTGTACCAGGTACCTTGCAGAACTACGATGACCCGGTCTCACACCATCTCATCCCACCCTCGCTGCCGGCAAACATGGAGGAGTTGGACCAATCCGAGCAGAGCCGCGCGATGAACCTCTATCACCGCCGTCTCCTTCACTTCCACTACGTCAAGAGCACGGAGGAGTACAACAAGCTCCATCACGATGCGTTTTCGGACCCCGCGTCCATGCTCCTCTGCCGCCTTTTTGACCAAGCCGGTGCTCCATGGGAGGGTGAGACTCACGCGCTGAAGACTACACTGATAGAGGTAACAGAGGTATGGGGGAGGCTTACAGGGGAAGGTGTGCCGTGTCCAGTCGCGTTCGAACCCGAGGACATACGCAAGACAAAGGAGCTGAGTGCAAAGCTGCAAGTAGCGGACGAGAATCTTGAGGGGTGCCGAAACATCATTGGTTTCGGGACGGAAACCTGGGTTTGCAACGAACACTACAAGATGGCCAAGGACCTTGCTGAGCTGCTAAAGCTGAGGGTGTTGACAGAGATCCCGAAGGAAGTCCGGGCTGAGACTGAGGCGAATTGGTTCCTGGACGATATGGACGAAACGGATTACATGTAGTGAGTCCATCGTACGTAGTGCTATCGCAGTGTATAAATGTGCAGTCGACCGGTCTTCAATCCCAGTGCCGGAGGTAAACTCCTTGAAGTTGAAGAAGACAAATCCATCGACCGCACTGTCCTTTAGCTTCCCATAAAGCCTATGTCACTTACTTGTAATTGTAGTTCGATGACACAAGAGGTAGCTGCGCTCCGCACTTCTGAGTCATCCCTGTAGATGTGTCAAAGTGGTCCTTGTGAAACGCGGAAGTTCGCGCAGACAACGAGATTTGAAAATTCAGAGAGAACAGGAGGATAGCAGGTCCCACGCAACTTACTCTCGTCACTTTGCACTCGCTCGCGCTCCATGGAATGTCCAGAATCCGCCCGCCCTTGGCCTTGAGTGTGAGGAAGAAAGTATACACGGTCTTGTCGCTCAGCACTGATACAAGTGTAATGAACAAAACAACAATCTGGGAAAACAAACGAGGTTGAACACTGCAGCAACGGATCATGAGATGAAAGGACACACACCATTGGGGAATCGGCCTTGCCCAGTACGGCGGCTCACTGACGCGAAGGATATCCATAACCCTCTGAATCGTCTCCAGATCCTTTGCAAGCGCCAACTTCTCCGCCGTCTCATTCGATGCAACAAGAAATCCAGGTTGGGAAAGGCTGGGTTTTTCTTTGACAGGTATGAATGCCAGTTTACACGTCTTGGGGAGTATGAACCGAAGTTCGTGAATCACCATGATGCGCTGCTGGTAAATTACCTCGTTGTGTGCGAAATTGTGAGCTTTCGCCCACGCTGCGATGGCTTCGTTGGGAAACGGAAAGACAAGTATCCAGAGAGGAACGCGCGGCCCACGACGAATATCCTGATTCCTCAGAGGGGGGTTTTTGGCTGGCAAGTCCTTAAGAGTGAGGAGTCGCCGCTTAGGTGGGTTCTTGTTTGTAGGCTCAGCGACAGCCTTGGGTTCGACAGTCGCGCATTGCTCGGCTGCTTTCTCCTGAGACCTCCTGCTCCAGGTATATCAGTGAACGAATTGAACGGAAGGTCAAAGAACTCACGTCGAGGGTTCAGAGAAATGGACGGATTTCTTGAAATCCACGACAGTATCTTCCGTTGTCTTGACTACGTCGGCGGCCATATTATTCCTGATCCATATGACGTTGAATGGCTGTAACAGCTGGAATAGCCAGAGCACTCACATGGTGAAAGGGGTCAGAGGGCAGGCAGTGCAGCGCCTACATACGTAAAAACCACTGTGTTATAAGTATCCGATGTCATGACATGTGCGAGTAAACCAATTGCAAGTTTTGGCGTGTCCACACTGTCCACTGTATACTACACATACATGTACATAGACTGTGAGGATTACGCTGCCAGGCATTCGCTAACCTTTGTGCTCTACAGCGAGGGGCCTGTCATGTACAGATACCGCCAGACAATGCGGATCTTCCCCTTCTCCTGGGGCAGCTCGAAGAGCTTTAGGATGTACTCAATGACCGTGGCGATGTCCTCCCGCAACACAGGCGGATGCGAGAGGTATAGGCTGGTATAGGAAAGCGGCGTTGCTCAGAGTATGCCATAGTTGCGCGATGAACTCTGCCTTACTGGTTTCAAGCAGAGAGTACTATCCAGGAAGGGCACGTTGCAGAGGCGCGCGCAAATGGTAGTCTCCTTACAAACCTTATAAAAGATGATAGTCGATCTTTTTATATAAGGTCTGCATCGCTTGATGGGTTTTTTGGCGGGTGGGTCCCTTCGGCGTTAAGGGCGGTGTTAATGTGCATTTTTCGTGGCACGTGAACGGCAGATAATGATTAGATCTCGGCCTGCATGTATGTAGACCGTCGACGACGACGAACAACAGTTTTCACATTGCGAAATGTCTTTCGATCTGCCCGGAAATTCAATCCCTTTGTCGACCCCAAAACGATCTACCCAAACTCCCATGTCAGCGCACGGCTCAACACCCACCTCCGCCACCCAAACCCCTCGCAAACCGGGACTCAAAGATGGCGACAAGGTTGAACAGGTCCTCAAGACGATCCAGGACCTGGACTGGTCACTTCCAAAGTTCCTTGCAGCTCTTTTTGAGCTGGACGACCTCCCATTTCGCTTATCTCACAATTCCGAGCACTATACAGTGCGCCGTAGAATGGTCAAGGCCTTCCTCGAAGGCACTGCAAAACCTCATGCTGGCACAATTGTCAACAAAATATATCTGTACTCAGCAAATGTGGCCCATCTCAATAATGATGCTACCCGCTCCGAGAAGCCTTATGTGCCACTGGCAGAGCGCCCACTGGACGAGATTCGGCATGCTAAAGCTGCGCTTACTGTATGGGCAGTCACAAGAGTTGCCGAGGTAGTCGATGAGGAGGCGAAAATAATGGTGAAGCCAGCCACCGGCCTCCATTTGCGCGCCAAGTCGAAGAAGGGAAGCACTTTGACAAGCTGGAAGGCAATCAATGCGTTCAGCTTTCAGACACTTCAAAATATAGCGGAGGCTCACGCACCTGCATTTTGGAAGATTGCATCATCGTATGCACAGAACACAGTTGTTTCTACAGGAGGAGATGCTAGTTACCGACAGCAACGCCCGCAGCATCTGGTAAGTGGTTTCTTCATGACCGTGATGCCGCCATTGGACTTGGGACTGACTTGGGCAAAACGAGTAGGCTACGACTAGTGCCGTCATGTCCCTCACCTTTTGCCGCTCGCAACTAGCAAGCTTCTATGCTTTGTGTCGTGGGATTTGGCATTTCACAGCTCAATCAGACCAGAGCGTGTATCGCGTGGATAGCCGGCTTTCCCACTCTGTTGCATACTCGACAGTCTTTGACGCGCTGCAGACAATGGCAGCCCAGCAATCTGAACGTCTCAAAGAGGCCCTTGATCCATCAGCTGGAAATTACTGCATCATGGTCAGCGACAACATGCAGGAATACGCCACTGTTTGTGATTTTCAGATCGGACGCGAGAGCCGCATGATTAAAGGGATGGGGGCTACGGTTGTTATTATGGAGGATGTCGTTTCCGGGGCCTTCAATCTGAAAGAATTGATCCGCTGCCAGGCGCTGAAGGAACGCAAAAAGCTTACGCCACAGGTTATTCTCGACGACATCAATTGGGATCACAAGGATCGAGTTGCCGAAATCGAATTTTTGCGAGCCCTGATCCACTTTGTACCGGCCTTGACCATCTATCGGGGTCGTGTCAAAGATTACGCAGATGAACAATTAAAGATATTCCCACTTCCAAAAACACGACGTACCACTATCTTTCCTCTTGGCAGTAACAGCTTCGATGAAATGCAGACCCAGGAGATGAAGGCGGCGGTCCTCGACTTCTTCACGCAGATGGGAATCAATAAGGACACGTTGAAGGACAGATGTTTTGTGGCATCCGGCGATGGAAAGACATTCGATCAACTTGTGAAGTTGCGGCGGCTGATGGTAGCCGAAGATGGCGACTTCGAGTTGTTCCGCTGGATGATACCCCTTCTTGAATTGTGGCATACCAAATGGACCGACTTGAGTCGCAGTCCTTCATCTTCAATCTCAGGCTCGACTTCATCCCCTGACTCCATCTCGCCTACAATGAGCCCTGCATCAACCTCTGCCTGGACAGCCGAAATCACAGCAGGTTCGATGTAAGTGATACCACTGGAATGCATCTCCAGGTCCCTGCCCGCACGTCCGTTCTGCTGGACCAAAGCTTCAACGGTATCCGGTAGCCCCAGGTTGATTGAATGCGTAATGATGCGGACATTCATTCCAAGTCCAAATGCGATGCTGGCGACAATGACACGCGTATCCGGGTTGTGGTGAAAAAGGTGCAAGGTGCGTTCGTTGTAACTAGTTGAGGTTATCGAGTTCCAAACCCCATCAGGAAAAAAAGCCTGAGCCGTAGCCCAGGGCCATCAGTAGATAGCCGGATATACGCTCCATAGGCCCGGATAG
>JABCKJ010000273.1:0-29203 GCA_018850815.1 Asterophora lycoperdoides
TTGTCAGATATCCATGAACCGATCATTGTTACTATCCGGCCAAAAATATGAATATGAAGCCCGCGTGGGGGAAAGGAAGACTGACCAAAGAAGGCGGCGGCGAAGGGCGGTACGCTGAATAACTGTGCGCGGGATGCCGTATAGCCAAGTGTACGAACGATGGTTGGCGTGAAGCTAAATGAACGGTTATCATGGAGCCGTAGCCACAAAGAGTGCGTGTCTTACTATGCAAGGCCATACAAAAGGGCACCTATCAATCACATATAGGAAGCATCAGCATCGCAAAAAGCAAGGCGCCATGGATAGAACACGCACCGTTAAAGAAGGCCACGACAGCAAGCATCCAGACCTGGGGCAGAGTGAACGCTTGGCGAACCTGGTACCAGCTGAATTTGTCGGCAGCCTCATTGGTGCCAGTGGCGCCTGTCTCGCGCAACTGCGCCTTGATGTAGGCTTTCTCTTCCGCGTTGAGGAAGCGCGCGTGGTCCGGGGACGAGGGAAGGATCGTGTAGGAGATGAGGCCGAAGACGACGGTGAAGAGGCCTTCGAGGATGAATATCCACGCCCAGCCTGGACGCTTTCCGACGCCGTCCATTTCGATGATGCGGAAGGCGAGTAGGCCTGAAAAAGCTCCTGAAATTGAGGCGCTCGAGAAGAAAGCAGATATCCTGATTCAAACGCAATCTGGATGGTAGACAATGATGGTATATTCGGCGAGGCGTACCTCCATTGCAGTCGTTGGCGGGGGTACCAGAACGAAAGATACAGGACAAGACCAGGGAATACGCCGCCTGTGAAGAGATTCGTTGGTATACAATCAAAATGAGTATAATCCCATCATACCCTCAAAGAGACCCAGGAAAAAACGGCAGACCAAAAGACCTTGATAACTTTTAACGACGCCTACGAAGTAAGGTAGAATGGGGATCAAGATGGGTTCAGATGTGTAACGCAGAGCTGTCTACCTTGAAGCGTCGTCACGATGCCCCACAAGACCATCAGGGTCGGAAGCAGAAGATTAGGCCCAACAGCCTGTCACTTGTTAAAAAATATCGCAGTTGGACGAGTGGCAGGTAAACAAATACTTTGAGCACGAGATTTGAAGGCAGCTCAGCGACGATGTACGGGATGTACGTGACCGTCAGTGCAGTACTGTATTCCTTGTTGGTCATACCCAAGTCCTTCTGTAGCCCTGCAATTCGAGCATTGCCAAGGTTGGTTCGATCCTACACAAGGTAGTCATGCATCCAAGTTGCGCCGATGAGAAATCTTGTCACTTACGAGGAAGGAAAGGAAGTAGAACATCGTTACCACCGGGATGATGAATAGGTCGACCTTGCGCCATGCCTTCTCGAGCTTAAGATCAAAAGAGAGAGGTGTGTCGCTGCGAGAGTCTACACTGCTGGCCGCGTCGGCGTGTTTCTCGGCGTCCGTTGTGTGAGAGGAGGCCATGGCCCTGCAATTTTCTGTCGTCGAGCACGAGAAGAAAACACGAGAATCAGGGCATCCAAGTAAAGCTCCATCGCTCTTAATAAGTATTAACAGCTCGCAGGTCACAGCGGCTTTTAGGGAGTCACCGTTGACATGTAGGCACAGGCGACCTGTTCAATCAGCTGTTCAATTAGTGTGAACAGGAATCCACAAACGTAAACATCAAGAAAATGAGCCCTTCGTTGACCCTCGTTGACCCTGGGTTCGAAAAGACTCTGGTCTAGTGACTAGTACTCATGTAGAAAAGGCCTGACGGCCTGACTTCAACACAACACTGGCAGCACCAAGCAGCACCATCTCCCGGTTGCTCCCTCCCGTCCCCGTCCTGGTACCATACGAGTACTTTAATATTTATTTTCGAGGATGAACGGTGTTCACAAAATTCATTTCAACGTTATCAACACTACGTCTGCCGGAAATCTCGGTGGTATGGCACTTCAGCGATTCGTTCGTGAATTTCTCCTCCATGGTGATCCACCAAGCCGGGATGGTAACCTGAGTATAGAAATCAAAAATAAAAATGCGACAGTGTTTTCAATTGGTGGCCTTGATAATGATTTGGTCTGCGACCTTGGCTTCCTTGCCATTCAGCTGGAATGTGTTGAAAGGCGCAGTGCCTGAAGAGAAGAGTCACAGGGCCCGAGTATCCTTTGTCCGGGAGTCTGGGAGTGAATAGTACCGTCCGCGCAACAAGTGAAGTAAAAGGAGACCTGATGTTAAGCCTGATCCATCGAACACATTTCCTTTGGAAACTTGAAAGATCTCTTTGCATTGAGGAATTAGCGGCTCTGTCTCCTCGAACCAAGACTTCCAGGATCCAGGAATGATCGATTCGGACTCGCCGGATCGCATGGCCTGTGAGAGATTCTCCAAGTTTGTGCCTGAGACAAGTTGGTGCACATTATGTACTACGCAGGCCTAGCTAACTGAAAAAATGAGAGCCACAGGACTTGCGTATCTGGTCGACCTGAGACTTGAGTATTCTTTGTACACTCTACATACTAAGAACTTAAACGTAGGCGAATTCTGACAACCAGCAAGATAGGAAAACAAACGAGCTCCGGATAGTCCGATGGCGGAAGCCAAGGAGCCCCGAGTCGCCAAGCATAAGTACCAAGAACTGTACCATCCAATCCCACTGCCAGAGGCAATGCCGTTGCGCCGCTGTAGCCCCACTTTGGATTCCTCGCCATTTCCTCATTTCCTGGCTTGTTGACGAATCGGACGAGCGCGGACCATGAAGATATCGGATCAACTTGCTGCCGCACCGGATGCTAAAATAAATTCGGCCCATGCTCCGGAGTGTCCCCACTGTAAATTATAATGAGCAAGACAGACGTTGAAGGGGGTACACCAACAGCTTCAGCGGTGTCCTCGCACGCACACCGTTCATCATTCTGGGAGCATCTCAGCTCGGATGTAGACCCAGCACAGACTACTGGACCATTGGCGGCGTTTTGTTTCATGACTGGTTACATGTGCGTCTTTTCCATATTTTCTGTGGCTTCCAACAAGGCTGACAGTGTGGTCGATGTAGCGATGTCATCTCCTTCTCGGCCATCTACGTGTGGTGTGGTTTCCAAACTGGCAACTTTGTGCAGGTGCGCCGACTTGGTGGAATTTTTTTCTCACTGATCTCACACCTGCGCGCGAAACAGCTGTCATTGGCTCTTGCGCGTCTTTTCGAAGGGCCGAAGGGCTTCAGGGACTTGACATTCCACCGCGCTGATCAGCAGGCCTTGTGCTCGCTTATTTCCTTCAACGCGGGCGCGTTCGTCGGTCGCGTGGGTGATCGAGTGGGGCCGTTGAAGCGCAGCTGGCTCATCGCGGGCACGCTTCTCCAAGCATTGCTCACGATGGCCGCGGCACTGACGATCTGGAAGAGCGGCGAGATCAGTATTGCAGACGAGCGGGGGGACCCATCATGGAGGAACACCTTGTCCTTTGTCAGTCTCGCATTCATGAGCGCGAGTCTCGGTGTCCAGGGAATCCAGGGAAAGCGCCTCAACACCCAATTTGGAACGACCAGTGCGTATCGATGCCTTTCTTCCATATGCTCGACGCCCTAACAAGATCGTCGCAGTCGTGCTGACAACTGTCTGGGTCGAACTCGTCTCTGACCCGCGCCTGTTCAAACTCCGGGAAAAGGTCGTGTCGCGCGACCACAAGGTTATCGCAGCCCTTGCCTTGTTCGTTGGCGGCTTTACGGGGCGCGCGTTGGTGGGCAAAATCGGTTCCGCCGGTACGCTGGGAATTGCAGTTGGTCTGCGGATTCTCATCGCCATCTCTTGGATCTTCGTCGGCGGCAAATCTTCCCCCAAACCCTGAGTACTACCGACTGAAACCTCACCCTGCCACCACCTGAGACGGTATTTTCTTTTCAACTTGCGTTCACGCTTAGAAATGTTTTATCATATATCCCCGCTTGACGATACATACCTTGGATCTTGGATCTTGGATAGATGGTACACCTTGAACCCTGAATAGACGGTACTACTGGGTTACATATAGATGTACTTATAAAATTTAATACACCGATCCCGTACCCTACATCCCAGAGCGATAGGAGCTTGAGGGTGAACCAGTCCTAAGTAACCAGAAAATGCGCCAATCTAATCAAGATTCATCTGATTATCGCATCCGAAAACGCCGAACAAATTTCTGCATCTTTCCTTTCCCTTGCGAGCTGTTTCTGCCAACCCCGGAAGGCGCAATCAAGGCGCTCTAAATCTTGGAGGCTTACGAACGATGACTGCAGCGATCTTTGCATGCAACGATCTTCAACCGCTCCCAAATGTTGATGAATCTCTAATTCCTAGTTGCTTGCGCTAAACAATCTGTATCCATGTTTTCTGGCTTTGGGCGGCATACAGAAATGGTCTTTCCCAGTGGTGGCTGACGATTACCAGTTGGTTTCGTAATACTAGGGGGAGGTACATCTGCTTCACTATAAACGAGAACCACCTCATCGGGTCTCTGTTCTCCACCCCCGTAGTGCCACAGATATCCGAGTCTTGATGATACTTCTACGCAACTTGATCCTCTTGCCAACCATCGACGTCCTCTCAGGCCGGCTCCTGAGCATCCCCTTTTCGCCCGGATTTGATATACAGAAGGTCGCTACTCTAGCTGAATCCCTCTCTTCTCACTCTTGGGAATATGGCACCGCTGCTCAGGCTCTCCTTGAACTCCACAATGCCAGTCTCTCCGTCTTTGGAGACAAGCCGTTCCCAGTTCCGTCTGTGAAGCAAAAGGAGGTGAAGGCACTGGCGTACGCTGCGAGCAAGATCACGCTGGACTACGACGGTACGAACGGCCTCTACGACGGCGGTGGTGCTGTGGGCGACCCAGCCAGTCTAGGAGTCAGCGCTGTGATGCTAGGCAAGAAAGACTTGCGGTACGCTCGCGCTGCGCAAGAAACGGTCGACTTCTTGGTTGGTTCTGCCCCTCGACACGGAAACGGCGCCATCTCGCATCGTATGTCTGTGCCAGAGCTATGGTCAGTCCCCTCGTTCCCAACGTATCTGTTCTTTCCCATTGAACAGTCTTGTCTAGGGCGGATTTCGTGTACATGGCGCCTCCGTTCCTTGCATACTACGCGGCTGACACCTCGAACGAAACCCTGCTTTATGAAAGTGTGATGCAATGCGGGCGCTACCGTGAGATCCTCAAATCCAAGACTGACATGCCATACAAAGGCCTCTGGGAGCACATCGTCGGGCCCGAGAGTGCAGACGCGGGTCTATGGTCTACAGGGAACGCATGGGCAGCCGCCGGAATGACACGAGTCCTCGCCACGGTCATGAAGGCACCCATCGCACAAAACGCGTCGTGGCGAGTTGATGCGATCCAGGATCTCACGTATTTCATTCTAGAGATTCTCAACGGGGCCATGGCGACGGCCCCGGACGGTGGCCTGCTACGCAATTACCTTGATAACCAGGATTCGAACACCCATGGCTTCGGTGAGATCTCCGGCAGCTCCCTCTTGGCCGCCGTGGCGTATCGCATGGCCGTGCTTCAGCCCCAAGCGTGCGGAGACAAATACGTTCGATGGGCCGATGAGATACGGGCCACGTTGGCAGGGTATGACACGAAGAGAGATCCACATATCACCGAGGTCGGGATTGCCACACCGGCCGTCAACCCTCTTGGCTGGCAAGATACAACGCCATGTACGACCGCAAGCCCCGAGGGACAGTCGTTTGTGGTGTTGATGTACGCGGCTTGGCGGGATTGTGTGTTTGTTGGTCGATGTTCCTTCCAATTGCACGGAATAAGCAGAAGGCTGGATCAGTATTAACGGCTGGCGGTGAATTGTCATCATGGAGGCCCAGAAGTGCACCCTCGTTGGAGTGTCACTAGGATTCTTTCCATCACATGAAATTTTGCATTCACCATGAAACAGGCCATCGAAAACATTAAGACAAGGTCAGCGGGCTCTTTTTTATCCGGACAGTCAACTGTTCGTCGTGGTGTGTCTAGAAATAGAAACATGATCCTCATCGACCACGGACAATGTCAGCTCCAAGCCTATGTGACAGAACGATGCTTTCAATGCCTACGCGATGTGCTGAGCACCCGGAAAACCGTTCTCAGGATCAAGGATTGAAAGAAGTGGCTTTGAGGTAATGTACAAATGCAGATACATGGAGAGGGTGAGAGATGAGAGGAGGGAATGCCCATAAGAAAAGTCGGCAAAAGAGGAAACAACAGGATGGGTTTAGAAGATGAGAGCATGCAGCACACGAGGCATCGTAAAGGAGCAGGTAATGACCGCATGGAATGGAAGAAGCAGAAGCATGGTGTTAAAAAGGGGTAAAGTTATCACAGTGGGGGACGATAACATATGGGGAGAGGTGAGCACTGAAGATGATGGTGGCGGTAAATCCGTCGAAAGCGATACCGATCTGAGGTGGATAGGCCGCTCCATTCGTGGCGGGTGTTAGATTGTCTATGGGACATCTGTTGAAGGAAGAACATAGAAGCCAAGGAGTGGGTGGTTTCGGCGGGGATGGGGTGGGTGTTAGGCCAGCGAAGATAGGGGCAGAAGGTTTCGATGCATATACTGAAACCGAAAATAAATAAATAGCACGAGGAGTAACGCGACAACTGTTGGTTGGAGGTGGATTGGCGAGAAAAGCGACTGTAGGGGGATGGTTAGGGGAGCGCGTTTGGAAGCAAATACCGCTGATTAACTCACTTATGGATTCTCCGAATGATAAAGCTTAACAGATAATACAGTTACAGCAACCTGCTCCGCCAGCCTGCTCCCCTCCATTGGTGGAGGAAGGCTCGGTATTCCCTGATAACAGATGGAGTGTTAAGCCTTGGATGCGGTCAGCAGAAGAGGGGTCTCACGATCGCTAATTCTGTTCCTTGGTCGCTTCTTGTTCAGGTCATTCTCTCCAGGTGCAGTATGTGGCCTGATGGACAGGTGCACGATCGTGGGCGAAGGTGCCGGTAATGCTTGTGGTGTATGTATCGGAAACTTCAGTTCTGTATTCCAAAGTCTTGTAAGTGGACGCGCGCAATGGATGAAGATGAGAGTAACCCACGGCTCAGTGTGTCGTCATCCTGGAGCATCTTCCCGAGATACAAAACGCGGAGGTAAGAAGGTGCAAACGGCCGCTCATCCTCCCACTCTGCATCTAGTCATCAGCACATCGTCCCCAAGCTCACGATAAAACGTACCTGGGGGCCAACCATTCCACACGAGTTCCTTGACCCGCCCCAGCGTTGTCTCAGGTTCGAAAGACATCGTCCTCCGCCGCCCAGAGATCACAAGGAAAGTTATGAAAACCTGAGGGGTTTGCGGGACTTGTGTCTCTCCAGTTGCTGCCCCAGCTCCGTTCGCCTCCTCATCTCCGGCTTGGGGTGCCGAGTTGGCAACCTTCGGAGATGGAAGTGGCGGCTCGTGAGATATGGGGTCCTCTGAACGCGCCTCGAGGACTCGTGTGCTCGTTCCCGCCTCAGCCATCTCGAGTTGCGGTTTCGTCGTGCTGGCAGATTCCATCTGGGACGAATTGTCCATGACAGCGTGTGGTCGTGTTGGATGTTTAAGCGATGCTGTGCTTCTGCCAGCAGGCTTTGCGGCAGGGTTGTATCAGCGTCGCCGCCGTTTTGCTCGGCGGTGGACCCGTCGTCGTCGTCGTAGGAGTAAAACGTTAGGAGAGCGGGAAAGGGGAAAGGTGATTTTTGTCGGGTAATATATTTATAGTTTACTGTGCCGCTTCGGATGTGGGTTTATTCCAATTAAGAAGTGAATCCGTCAACGCCACAATTCACCAGAGTTCCCGAACGATATGCAGACGGATTCAGAGGAAGTAGGCTGTGGAACCAGGAATGAGAGTTGTTGTTACGGAGCTCTGAGCGATACAAAATCGGCGCAGGCAGGCTTCCAGTGGTCCACGTGCCAAGTTTATGTGTACTTGGCGTGCTTCCTTTCCTCTTCTAGCTTCTTCCCGCAAACAGGCTGATTTTCGTCTCAGGATACGAATCTAGAACACCAATTCTCTCTTGTTAAGGACTTGTCTCGAACTTTTTGTCAGAGGAACAGTCACATGAAGATGGACCAAGTCTCGACTGGGTCTCGACTTTTGGATATATTCTTTGTATACATTGTATTAGTAGATTCTGGCAAGTATCGAGACGAGTAGGGTGCCTAGGGATGGGAGAAACTCCTCTCGACATAGACTCTGGGTGAAAATCCTCTCGGACTTGAACCGTACAGTTGGTTACAGTTTACTAGCTGTCAGATGATCTTCAGCCAATGATTTGCATTTCTGAGCTGTGACTGGGAAGTAAATTCCTGCTCATCGAGTAAGTACCCATGCAGTATGTTCTGAATACTGTGTCGCGTCGTATGTGTTACATGTACGTTTATCTACGCGTGCTTTGAATCGATATATATAGCACAGTGTACATAAAGTTCGTTAAAAATATACAAGGTTATGTTTAGCAATAAAGGAGAACGCAATGGCTAGATACTAGGGTATGTAAGGGTGTGTGTATAAGTGGTGTGTGTGTATAAGTTACAGTCAAAACGATGTGCGAAGGGGAAAGCCAAGTCGGAAGCAGGGAAGATGCCTGACGCGTGGAATGCAAAAGAGGTCTGGAATTGTACATTGTGGCACCCTTCAGGCGAGCGTTCAGGCGAGCGCGAGTGCTATAAATACGAGCAGATAGCGACCAGATAGCGGTTGGGTGTCAACTTGGAGGGCCTTTCGTGACAGTCGACCCGATGAACTCAGAGCTGAGGGTTGACCCAAGAAATGAATTGTCGCGAGAGGCGTGTGCAGAGTGATTCGCTTCCAGGAACACTGACGAGCCACGCCGCAGGGCCGAAGTGTCGGTCGTGATATTAGTGAAGGAAATGTGAGTAGTCATCCTGCCATCTCTGGTGGGTGTGGTTGAGAGATATTTGTCAGGTTCATCGTCGAGATCGGAACCGCTCCGCATGCGCCGGTAGAGATGTGTGAGAAGGACGAGAACGTTGCAGACTATTAGGTTTATGGCGGCCTACACTTGTCTTTTAGTATCCCTGTTCATTTACCCACAGCAGTAGCAGTCTGCACGTACCTCGTAATGTGCTGTGAAACCGTCCAGATATCTATTAGTACCCATTGCGTAGACAGCGTGAGTAACACTGATGCCCGTCAACAGGATGTTGGTTGAAAAAACTCCGCGCAGCAAGTAGCGAAGGGGTCTGGGCAGAGGGGCGTGCCACAACAAGTAAAGGGGGATGGCGACAAGAATTGCAATTGAGATGATGTCGGCTGGATTCCAAATACCTCAGTGTTATCAAATGTGAAGAGGGAGAAAGGCCTCACTGGTCAGCTTCACTATAGTCAAAGGTCGGCCCAAGGCACAATCAATAACCCATGTTCTGTCACGCCCGCAGACCAAGCTATTGAACAGGACCAAGAAGAGGCATATGAGCGCAAAAGCCGCTATCAGCCATCGCAAAAAGATATGTGTCGGTTTTCGGGGAAAGATGCGGAGGATGCTGCACGCGATGCTTATTCGGACGGCCCTATACATATTCAACCACGTTGTCAAGGCTCCAGTTCAATAAGAAAACAGTAAGAAGATACCAGAGGGTGCAGATGAACGCGACGGACGTTGTCATATGCAAAGCTACGCCCAGCGGCCTGGGAGGCGGGCCATCACCACGGCGAATTCGGTCTGCCGCAATAAAATAGAGTCAGAACGCTACCCATGAATTCGCCGCACCGGAGGAAAAATCGATTGGATGCTCACCGTACCATGGAATACGGACCAGGAAACAGGTGAAAATGACGAGGTCGCAGAAACCAGCTACAGCTGCCATTGCGTCGTCCCAGCTGAGCTGTTTTCGCGATTGCCGTTCAGCAATACGCAATACCGTGGCAATGAGGGCCACGCCATGAAAAATCCCACATAAAGCTGTTTGTTCATAGCAAAAACAATGGCGTGAGTTCCCGGGGTCACTGGCGGCCAATGTGGCAACGGACCTCTCAGGCAGACGAGGGTGGTCGCAGAGACCGTCGTCGTCGATGCCATCGTCGAGGATACTTTTAGATGTTGGGGAGTCGCGGCGGTCCAGAATCCTGAATAGTCACGGCTATGTAGAAACAGAATGTGGGGTGCCATCATTGTCAACAATATTGATCGGTGATCACCTGAATGTCAGTAAATCCGTCATGCAAAAATTTTACTTTTTTTGGAAAAATCCCAAACGTGTACTTCACCATTCTTAAGACTGTTACTTGTAAGTACAAGATTCCTAGAAGTATTCGTAGCCTGCAGGGATTCCATAAAAGAGTGCTTTGCATGCAGGCACGGACACCAAATTGTACAGTGGTTGCCCATTTCCATTGCTTGGTCCATCGCGAAAAAACGCACAAGTGGGGTAAAGAAAATCCACGTTTGCAAAAATTTGATGTACATATAGCTATGATAATCTAGGATGGTATAAAGGTGCTGTAGAAGCGTCCGAGTCCATTAATGTGCAGTGCATGCAATGTTCGTTGTGAATGTCCTGCCTTTTTTATACCTATACTTCCCGCAGCTCCATAGTGAGTGCCTCGTTATCTATAGGTGCCTCGGCGTCATTAGAAGAGAGGTAGACACCGGGATGCACGAAGTTCATCGTGTAAATAGCAAGGACAACCATAGCCCCGTCAAGGACATCTGGAAAGACGAAAAGAGTCAGAGCCCAGTTCCGCAACTTTATCTCACAACGCACTGAAGTATCGCTCGGTTGATATGATTCTTCCCGACCACCCACCTGAAAGCTCAATGGTACGATAGACAGCTCTAACCACGAACAAGTCAGGACCCTCCGTAAGGGGAACTAAAGTAAAACTTACCGGATGAACAAGCAAATGGTGCTGAAGCCAAGAGCGGCCGTCATGATTTTGATCTTTGGCGTCAAGGCGGGCTTTGGAAATTCCAATGATTCATCGCCATCCCGCCTCGAAAAGATAGGCTTATCCTTGAGGTACCTCACAAAGAACTCGATCGCTAGGCATGCGTATATCGAAATCGTGACTGTGTGTATCATAGTCAGAGGCAGGCTAAGTCGATGATTATATGATGAAGACTTACGCAATTGGAAGACGATGCCGCCAAGCATGACATTTGCACCCTTCGTCCAGAATTAGCAAGGGCAGAAGCATTGACGAGGGACATACCTGATTGGACTGTTGAAGGCCTGTTGCCGATGAAGCCATTCCTCCTCCAGTTCCCTGTACCACCAGCGAGACGAAGTCCTAGAGAAAACTGAATAAGCTGATAAGCTACAGCGATTACACTTCGGAATAATTACACAGCTGCAGAAGATGATAGTATCTGTTCAGATAAATCTTCAATGATTAGAATAAAGTAGGATGGTAACTTATGGGAACATACACCAGCGTGGAGGAAGCCGACTGTAGGATGTACCCAGTTTCCGGATAATGCGACCCAGGATGACGAAGTTGGCGGCAACCAACGGGGTAGGAGCCAAAATCGTTGCACATATCCTGCCGCGAGACGTCATCGGAAGAGTGGACAATTGATGGAAAAGAACAAAACGAACTGAAGAAGGAATGCGTTCTCATTGGGTGGGTTTATGCTGCTCCATAGCCTCCCACTCCAGCCTGCGACCTCGACGGCGCCACATATGCAGATCGTAGGGAAGAGCCACCACATGCGACAGCGCACGGCTTGGGTGGTGTGTGCCACTGGAGAAACGCGATGGAATTAGCCTCGACGCGTTCTTGGTGAAGGTCAGCCTGCTTACAAGTCGAAACACTGAAGAGGACAACAAAGATGATCGCCACCGTACGTGAAGGAACATAGTTGTAAGGTGAAAGCAGAGCCGGGTCGGTATCCTGGGGAAGATTGGTACCTGGTAGTCATCTACCTTGAGCAAAAGGAAAAAATGCGCAAAAAGAGAGCGCACCATTGGTCGACATCTTTCACCGATATTAGAAGAGCTTTTGTACTTTTCATCGTGAATTGTCTGTCCTGTATAAAAAGGTCGCACTTAACGCGTGCGCAGCTTTGCACCTCACAATAGCGCCGCAGTTCTGCTGCGTCTCGATAAAAGTCAACCTAATTTCACCCCATGCAGCAGGCACCGTTCTCCTGAGTATGGGGTGATGCCTGGTGGTGCTTGCCGCTATCGCAGGATTATGTGATGCGCCTGTAAATGTTCTGGGCCTTGAATTTGAAGACATCGCAACATTTCCTCAGCGTGAAGCCATGAGGATCACCTAGCAGGAAAGGTATTGATAAGTACAAACTGAGAAACCAGTGATCGAGGATACTTGGGTCTGAAGGTCAAGGTCCAATACTTACATGCAAAGGACTGTAGTCCATAAATCAAATGATCGATAGCGCCGCTTTGAGGTGCCCCACCGGAGAAAAACAAGTTAGACTTGGCTGGGGAGGCAGCACAGTGGGCAACGGCGCCCGAGCCCGGACTCTGGAGGCCCGGACTACGTACAAGTTTTCCACGTCTAGTTCAGCGGTATTTAAATAAATCCACGGCATAAAGGCGTACATCAAATTGAGTCTTTGAGAAGTTGGAGTTCCAAGGACCAAGGGTATATATCTGATATCAATCATAAATCATTTCATAATGGTGTTCACGTCGCGCACCAAGCGATGGTTCGCCCTATTTGTTTTTGTCCCTCATATCGAGGACAGTCTTCCAAAGCCAGGCGTGGAAATTACTTTTTTGAACTTGCCTTTGTAAGGTCAGAATATCCGTTTTTAGCGTTGAGTGGTTTGATACCGAGACCGCGTTATGGGGATCGAGAGTCAATGATCAGAGATCAAGACTGCGCAAAGAGCAAAGTGTTTTCATCGTATACGTAGCACTAGGGCGCCCATTGTAACCAGAGAAACAGATAGCCCGTTTTCGATGAAAAACAATCGCAGCATCCAAGATGACCAGTTCCGAGTCATTCCACCTTCATGACAGATTCAATGCGGGCAAGCTGAACACGTTTCCGCAAGTCCCTCCAGATGGGGAGTCCAAATACGATGGTGCTCAGCACGTAGGCGGTCTAGGGCAGGACACAAAATGAGCCATGTTCACAATGTCTGAACTGATATACTTACACCGGTCAAGAATCCTGTCCTATGCCTTCGACACAAAGTCAAGGTGTAGAGGCTCTCCAGAATATGAATCAAGACCATCGTGAGTAAAGCGTAGAACGCTGCTTGTGGCCCAAGGACGGATTCGACCAATCTCGCTGGCGCGTAAACAGGGGAGGTACCGTCTCGCGGTGCCAGAAAGAGGAAGATCAGAGCACAGAGACCAAGCCCGGGCGGAATGACGTCTGAAGAGAGTCGGAAAGAGGTAATGACGGGTGCCTTTATCTGAACAAAACAATGAACCAATTGAGTCGTGAAAATCTAGTTCCATACTAACCATCCCAAGGTTTTCCTGCGCAATTGCCTTCATTTCCAGTAGACGTGGCTTCACATCTTCGTAGCCTCTCAACGGCGGTCGAATCAGTATGTGAACCTGCTTCTTCGTCCCAGTCTTCGTGGTACATGTCAAGGTCATGCTCTACATACCGCCGGACGTCAGCTGACGAAAAAGCTCAGGTGAAGGTGAACTCACCTTCGAATCGATACGTGTCATTTCAGCACTCGCTACGGGTTCCGTGACCTTTCCAAACCATTGTGCGTACGCGACCAAAGTGTCTGGATGGCTGGCCATGTACATCCGTAAGAAACCAGACTTCTCGGCGACGGGATCAGGCATCAAAGCGAGCGGGGTAGAGGGAAATACGGCGACCGTAGCCGTTATGCCGTTATGCAGTGGCCAGGTCAAGTCCAACAGGAGGTGAGCCAGGGTATCATCATCAGGATTATTGGCTTGTTAATGTTATTGACGACGTACTCTATCCCGCATTACATAATACCTCTCCTTTAAATTCAAATCCGAGTCGGTGCGCTGCGCACCATTTCATTCCAGTTTGCGTCCAGAAGGCACTGGTGGATGCGCCTCTCACCGCCACGCCACGCTGGCGATGTGGTGCATGACCCGATCCTCCAGCCCGGCTGCCGGACCGAAATCCGGTTCGGACGCAAAAGCTCTTCACAAAGGGGGAAACATAAATCTCGTACTCAGAGTCCACACTATTGGCCTCACCGGACGCTAATTATTCGTGAAGGACCAATGAAGGACTTGTCCACCGTTGTTGCAACTATCTTGCGAGCGCTCTCTTGGGAATTTGGATGCCATTATGCTTCCTGTTCATCGATGCTAGCTGTCGCCGTCTTCAATCAGTGCGCTCTGTGAGTAGATATTAGCCGCCTGTGGGTGCACATTTCGACCTCTGAGATTTACAAGCCATCTTGGATAAATCTGGGAACTTATGTGCATCAAGGACTTGGGTGGCGCCGCTTGGGTGGCCAACGTGCACAAGTCTTGAAACCTTGTATGTTCCGAGGTTCTCTCTTCGTCGGTCAGAAAAAATGACTTGGTGGAGCTTCTATCTGACCCTGATCAAGGCCTGAACTTAACGTCTGAACCGAAATCATTCGAGGACATTTAACTGACAACTGTAACATGAGCGCCTTCTGACAAATCGGCAAGCTGCTTCTCGTTTCTTCTCCTGCACCTTACGCAGTGGGTCGCCCTTTTCGATCTATTCTTGGATGCTCGTCACAAAAAAGGGCCCTTTTCTCGCCTTGTCCGAATGTTCCATCAGCAAATCGTAGCTGGCTGACACGGCCACATTCACGGACAATCATGTCGACCCCTCGCCTCGTTTTATGCTCCACCCTGGTACATGTCCCCTTGGCATCATCTTTAGCCTATGGGAATTGCGGACGCCCTAGAAGAACTTGGCCACGGGACCTAGTCAGTCCCTCACACAGTTTCCGATGCGCACGTCAATGACTGCCTTAACGCCTCAGGGCCTCAGGGACAGCGCAAGTAGGTTCATCTCAACTCGGGCGTAAGGCCAGGTTGCATTGAGGTTGCAGGCTGTCGGAATTATTCGAGGTTAAGGAGTCTACACTGTTTCTTCGCGGAGCTAATTGTTATTCGACCCCCCGGACTCAGTGCTAAAAGAACCCCAAAAATTCGGAAGGCACGATTTTGGAGCCAGTTTATACTCAGCGCTGATTGTGGTACCGTCAAGTCACCCACATAGCTTCATCTTCTGATCATCTAATGGCGCCCACTAATGTTGGAGGTCATCGTCATGAACTTCATGTTGATGTCCTGGCTACAAAGCAAGCATCTGTATCCACCCTGTTTATTTCTCGTATCATGAACCTGGTTCATTCCTTGACATCTCTCTGGATCATTCGCTGCCGTCGGGACTCGGGAATGCCTGGCCAGCCGACGGCAGGATAATTCGGCAATCTCTACGATCTGCTTGACCTTGAACTTAGTGGCCACTGGAGAACTTCTGGTCTCTGGCCTTAGACCAATGTAAACGCTACATCAATGTGAAAGCAATAGAACCCTCCCGTGGTCCGTTGCTGGATTACTACTTGTACGCAGTGGCTGGACGACCTTGCGTGCCTGCTATTGTGTGCATTCGCTGGGGAGTCAGCTGGTTCCTGCAAATCTAAAACCGTCAGGTACCCGTCTCCTTTATCCCCTACTAGACGTTCCATCGATCAGGAGCCAGCGTGGAACATTAAGTATGTAGATTTCAGCAATCTCCATGTTACAGTGGCCTACTTCCGAGAAACGACATGGTATGTATATACGAGCTCAGGCGACTTAGTCTAAAGAGGGTATGAAATCAAGGAGGTCCAAGCGGCATACCAGAGTGGAAAGGAAAATTCTATGAGATACATATATAGATGCTGGGTGCGTGTAGGAGTACAATGCGATGTCAAGGGGAGAGGAACGAGGGCTTCCGAGAAGATTATCCTTCAGGTTCAGCCGGCAATGGTGACCTTGGCGACAATAGGCTTGAGGTGTTCGTCGGTAATGTAAGCGGGCGTGTTCGCATTACGCGAGATTCTAGTGCCGAGGCTCTAGACGAAAGACAAACAAAAGCGCCGTTGAGCGATTGATGAGATGGTGATGAGAATGGAGGGTGGTTAACGTACGAGGATATCGCCCGACTTGAGTGCAACGGGGGACTTGGATTTGACCTTGATGTCATTTACATAGGTCCCGAAGGGTGAGTCGAGATCGCGAATGTACACCTATCGCAGGAGATGAATGGCTCAATCTCGAGAGAAAAAGACACAAATATCACCTGTTGCCCGTCCCACCAAAACTCTGAATGCGAAGAGCTCAAAGGAAGCGGTGATATAGGAGAGGAGCCCGCACGCTGTGGCGCAAACCACCCATTGATTTGCGTGGCCGACCGGGTCTGGCCCGATTCAGCGTCTTGCTCTGCCCCCAGCGTGACTCTGACATCACGGATCATGGGAATGTACTTGGTCTGGAAGGGAAAGCTGCCAGAAACGGCTGAGAGGCTCAGCATCGGGGATCCCATGACGCTCATGGTAGATATAGAAAAGAAGGCGCTGCCTGTGAGGATGTGGTATCGAGTGGAGGTGAGGGTATATGTGCCGCTGTGGGTCGCCAGAAAGAGGAAATTGATTTCAGGATTCGACAGAAGGGCCCCTTTTATAAGACAATAACATGAAAGAAGCAAGTCGATGGACGGGCAGGGCCGGACACGTAGATGGTTAATTTGACGATTTAACTGGATTTCCCATTAGATCGGCACCGACAGCGAGCGGCGATGCAGGTGATCGTGCGTAGACCCCATATAGAATAACGTAAGAACTCTGAGATATGTACCAAGCCTGGCCCACGTTTTCTAGCACCCTAATAGAAACTGATTGGACGGGAGATTTAAGTGATCATGATATTGTGGGCGCCGTGGAAGCTGGGGCCTCAAGGCCGCAGATGTGCACCATCGATATGGCGCAATGTAGGCCCTCTCTATCGGGCACGCTGTCGTCGGCGGACTCGGAGACGAGGACCTACAATATCACAGCATACTAGGAGCAATATCACCAGAGAGTTCCAGAAAATCGAAAATAGTTTCAAAGAAGCTGACAGTAGTTCATGCGGAGGTTTCGACTCTGAATTTTCCTAGCTTAAGAGTGGAGGAGGAGGCGAAGTAGGAGGCCAGGATTGCCTCAGAGTCAAGGTAGAAAGACCGGCCCTTGAGTGAGGGTGGTTGCACGTGACTGGCATTTTTTCGTGGAAACGCTAGTCTGCCGACGGGCCCACGACTGGCAAAACTTGGTCAGAAAACAGGTGGGCTTTGTCGGCAAATTATGTCTAGCTCTCTTCGCCGCCTGAGTTCTTCAATTCGTACCCTTACGTCTCTTTCTAATGCATCTACACTTCCACCGCGAAGTAAGTATTTCTTCTCGACGTATCACACGAGACTACCGTCTTGTCTCTGACGACACGGGGGTACTTTAATAATAGGTACAACTGCACGACGATACTCTGTAGCCGCGCTCAAGACGCGTTCGGAAGACCAGCCAAGATCTGCGCCTCAACGGATATCCCAACGAGGCCGGCCACGGGTGGGCTACGTTGACGAGGTTGAAGAACTTGGGTCACAGGGGGGCTCAAGTCTGAGTAGAGGAGAGGAGAGAGAGACTAGTTTGACGGAGGAGAATAGCTGGAATGAACCAAGGTCGACATGGAAGGAGCCGGAACCGCGTTTCGCTGAGCACCTGAACGCCCTGTTTCCGACGCTGCAGTTCCCACCTGAACTTGCGCGGCGAGTCTTGACACACGCGAGTCACCCCGCGGCAGTTCACGGACACAATGCCGCATACAGCTTCACTGGTAAGTTTGCTTCAATCCTTTTTTCTGGTATGATGTAATATGATTTGTAGGTCGGAGGGTGCTAGAGTCTTACCTACTCCTTTTGCTCAGCTCGAGCTCAGCTTTGAAGCCGTCTTATGACCTGGATGACATTGTGGCGCGCACCTTGAACTCGTACACTCTAGGAGAGACCGTCGGCTCGAAGTGGGGACTTGGACGTGCCGTGCGGTGGACACCGACGCTGCCGGCGGCACAACTCAACCAGGACATCGACAAGCGTGAGCTATTACGCAGCGTCGGCCTGTATAAGATTCAGGGTGATGCTGTCGGAGCAATCATGGGCGGAATTTTCTCTCACTTTGTGCGTCCCCATTTTGCGCGTCCATCTCAACTCTGTTCTCTCTTCGTGGCATGTCTTGGTATTCATCACATCACGTCAATTTTAGGGAGGTTCAGTGGCACATCGAGTGTTTCACACACGAGTTCTACCCCAATTACTTGGCCGCGGGCTACCGGATGCATTCCGCAAAGATGCTCGGGAAGCGTGCGAGAGTATGGGCGGCGAGGAGGCCAAGCTTCTCCTGGACACGCCCACTACACAGACGGCGCCATAAAAACCAAATAATCTTTAGTATGAGTACAAGCTATCAGCACTGTGAGTTCGTCGTGTCCACCTGTTACCAGGAGCTGAATATATATCATTCTTGCGATACAGTTACTTCGACGCATATCTAATATATCTATTCTGCTATCCAATGTCGACAAGTTGCAACATCCACAATCTTTTACTTGCGTCCTTGGGCAAACCCCCAAGCGTGTGCGCTTGCCGTGCTTGATGAGATATGTTCAAGTTCCGTTTAACACTTGTTCCAATTTTATACTACTTCTACTGTTCACTGACCCTTTGATGCTCCGAACATCTCTCACAGTGATGTTGCAGCTGACCGCGCTCACGTAAGGGAAGCGACTTCTTTGAGCCATGCAGTACTTCGCGACAGTTGACAACTACCACATGCAATCCAACCCACGAGACTTGTTGTGGTTGAAGAGGAACCTTCATCCAGTCAAACCTGGCCGTAGTCTGGTGGCATTCAAATAGCTGACTGGTCATTCATGATTTCTCGTTGGCCTCACACTCCGCACAGCAGACGAAGAGCCCTCGTCGAACTCACTAGTCAACATGCGCCTTGGAACTCCCCTATCACACGCGATCCTCTTCGCTCTGCTTGCACTGGTTGTCCCACGGTCAAACGCCTCTCCCTCGAAGCCAGGAAATTTGCAACGCGGTCCATTCCCTTTCAACCCTGGCTTCCATATCGGAAAAGTCCTTGACCTCGCGGAGGTAATCTCCACACATTCCTGGGAGTTCGGAACCCTCACAGAGGCCCTTTTGGAACTCTACGATCCCGAATTGTCCGTCTTCGGCAATAACCCTTTTGAGGCGGCAAAAGGTCTTGGTGATGGGAATAGAGAAGGGAGGCTACCTCGTGCTTTGGTCTATGCCAACGAGACGATCGTCATCGGTACGGGTAAGAATGCCCTCGCAGACGGAGACGGTGCGGTCGGCGACCCGGCGAGTTTGGGCGTTGGTGCGGTGCTTCTCGGCAAATTGCCTGGCTTCAAGAAGTTCGCGAACGCAGCGGCGGAGACAGTCGCGTATGTCACGCACGATGCACCGCGTGCTTCCAACGGCGCAATATCGCACCGTTCGGAGTATGTTGAGCTCTGGTGAGTTTTACCATTAGCTTAACTCACACATCATTGTAATCGAGTACTTGGGTCAAAGGGCGGACTTCGTGTACATGGTGCCGCCATTCTTGGCTTATTATGCAGCGGACACTTCCAACGTCGCGCTCCTGCGCGAGTCAGTCGATCAGTGCGAAAAATATCGCGAGATTCTCCAGGTGAAGCCGAAAGCGCGCTTCGCTGGGCTATGGCACCACATCCAAGGACCGCAGCACGACGATCCGGGCCTCTGGTCGACAGGAAATGCTTGGGTGGCTTCAGGCATGTCCCGTGTGCTCGCCACCGTGCTTAAAGCACCATTAGATGAGGGAAGGGAGGTTGTGAAGTGGCGCAGTCAGGCCGCTGCTAACTTGACCACCTGGATCAAGGAGATCATCGACGCCACGATAGGGGCTGGGAAGGACTCGTATCAGAACGGTCTGGTGAAGAACTACTACGACAAACCGGAGACGTTCGGGGAGACGTCTGGCAGCACGTTATTGGCTGCGACGGTGTACCGGATGGCCATACTTAGCCCTCTCATATTTGGGCGCGACGAGAGATACATCCGATGGGCAGATGGGATCAGAAGAACTCTTGGAGGCGAGTTCTTCGATGATCTCAGCGGGGGTAAGCTAAGCCATGTGGACGGGAAGAATGGGACTGTTAGGCCAGCTGTCAATCCGCTTGGCTGGGGTGACGAGAAGCCCTGGCTTGCAGGAAGTCCTGAGGGACAGAGCTTCGTCGTCTTGATGTACGCTGCGTGGAGGGACTGTGTTCTAGAACACAAGTGTCGCAAGGATTGATGTTGGCTGCTGAGAAATGTCTAGCGATGTATAAGATCCACCTAACCATGACGGACGACTGCTATTACAGTATCGCGTTGGTTGGTCAATTGACTGTGTATCGTCCGAGCTAACCAGCTTAGTATCTGCCATTTCTACCTATTTACGTGCTGCATTGGATGGCTTCCTCGTTGGGCATGATCCAGCCACGACAGTTCATCATGGACCCCTAACAGTGAGTATTGAATGGAGCTCCGTCGACACCCACCGCACCCATTTTATTGGCACCAAGTAGTTTGTTAACCGCCGGTACTTACTACTGGCTGAAGGTGAGGAGGCCTGCCAAGGGATCGTGGATCATCGATCATTTGCCAAATATAACACAACCGATATGGTCAGCCCCTCACCTGGCTCGATGTGCATTATGGCTTGCTTATCACCCCCCTGGACAGGAAAGCCTTTCTAAGGCATGTTTTCAAATGGTGGGGAGGAGACTGAACCGTTGCTGGCTACGGAAGAGCACCATGAAACCCAGCTTTCAATCGATGTAGGCTCACCCAGTTTCGGAAGTAGTCCTCTTGACGGCAATGCAATACATGGAAACGCAGGAGATGGTGTGTGTGTCCTTTTAAGCGCTTTGCTCAACTCATCTCCCGTTTCTCTCGATCTCTATCTGCAGATAGACGAGTCGGGGAATCTTTTGATAACATTCCTCAGGCAAAGCGTCAGCTGGGTATTTATTATCACCAATTTTCAATCAAACGAAATGTTGACTGTTAGACAGGACTGGTCAGTGTCGTATTCCTAATATTCAACCGCGTCATCGGAACTGGGTGCGTTGTCGCCGTTGCCGCTATCTATTGGCACATCTAATTCGATGGGCGCAGTATATACGCGACTCCCAGTGTCATTTTACGCACCTCTGGGAGTGTGGGTGTTGCACTACTCATGTGGCTACTTGGTGCTCTCATCGCTGCCGCCGGAACGACGGTTTACATCGAGCTGGGGACAGTGAGTGTGATTTGAGGTGAGGATGAGTATCTCGTATTTCCCGACTTTACAGGGACTGCCCCGTAGTGGCGGGGAGAAGAACTATCTTGAGTTTATGTATCGCCGCCCCAAGTTCATGACGACGTGTGCCTTTTCTGTGTACGCACTCATAACGGTACGTCTATCCGAGCTACGATAGACCTACTCGAATCCAACGACTCCTATGTCACAGGGATCCGCCGCAGCGAACAGTGTCGTTTTCGGTGAATGTACGCACATTTGGATTATCCCCATTCTTAGAAGTATTAATTGGTGTGCGATATCTAGATGTGATCCACTCTCTCTCGTTGACTCCAACGCGGTACAACACGCGCTTTGTGGCCTTCCTTTGCTTGACATTTTGTCTTGTTATACATGGGACAACACAAAAAGCTGGCCTCCGGATCCAGAATACGCTGGGATTCACGAAACTGGTCATCCTGTCCGCTATTGCCGTCTCCGGTATTCTCTGCCTCGTCGGAGTGCCTGGTTTCGGCGTAAGGGACGGGTATGAAAAGTCAAGAAACTTTGAATGGGACAAGGTGTGGGAGGGTAGCGGAACCGGGGCAAACGCCTTCGTCACTGGGCTTTACAACGTAATTTGGTGAGAGTTGACCGGTCGCGAGAAGAGCATCAAAATCATCAGCATTCTCGAAGGTCCTTTGTAGGATACTCCAATGCCAACTACGCACTATCTGAGGTCAAGGATCCTATCCGCACCATCAAACGTGCAGCGCCTCTTGCGATGCTGTTCGTCACCATGGTCTACATGTTCGTGAACATTGCCTACTTTGCAGCGGTATCCAAAGACGACATCCTCGGCAGTCGCAGAATTGTTGCGTGCGTCACTGTTGGCCCTCAGACGTCCCTTTCAAGTCTGAATTGTTTATTTTCCCCTTTATCTGCAGTGCATTGTTCTTTCGTAATCTTTTTGGTCCGACGACAGAGAAGGTGTGTACTAGTCGTCAAATTTTGGCGGCAAGCCATCATGCTCATCTCACTTCTTCTTTTCAGGCACTCAGCGTTTTCGTAGCCCTGTCGGTCCTTGGGAACCTTCTAGCTGGCCAATTCTCTCAAGGAAGAGGTGGGTTCTGTATCCATTTTAGCACCTCAGCCTCTTATTTATGTGTCACCATAGTCGTCCAAGAACTTGGTCGAGAAGGAATTCTACCCCACCCTTCCTTTTTCGCGAGCAATAAACCATTCAACGCTCCCCTGGCCGGTCTTTTCACGCAGTACCTCGTTTCATGTGCGTTCATGGTTGCGCCGCCACCGGGAGACGCTTATCTCTTCATGATCAGCTGTAAGTTTATGTTATGTTACCTCGTTGATGCATGTGTTGCTTGCTAAATTCCCCGCCGCAGTGTCGTCATACTCCATGGCAATCATAAATACCCTCGTCTCGTTTGGCCTCCTGCTCCTGTACACGCGCCCGTACAGCAAATGGGAGTGGAACCCGCCGTTCCGCGCCCCCAAAACCGTGATTGTGCTCTTCTGCATTTCAAATGTGTTCCTCGTGGTCGTCCCGCTCATCCCGCCTTCCCGTGGCTCCAGGGTCTATGAGCATCTCCCGTATTGGGTGCGTCCTTGTCTTTCGAGCCACCTTCGTTCTTTATTTGGATGCCATGATTGACCTCTGCATCTGGTCCAAATGTAGCTCCACATTTTCGTGGCGTACCTGGTGTCGCTGATCGGCGTAGCTTACTGGTATGTGCGATGTGTTTGGTTGCCTGCGAGGGGTTCGTACAAGCTTGAGCGCCAATGGGTGCTGCAAGATGATGGAGTTCCCAGACATGTGTTTCGCAAAGTTCATTCGAGCCGGGGAACTTGAACGTCCTAGATCGATGTGTCCGCGGTTCATTGTAGGTATCGCGGTGCTGGTTACGGAGCAGATCGCTCGTTACGGAGTAGATTGAGCGACACATCGACAACTTGACGGACACCGTTTGAAAGAGATAAATAGTCTATTGCAAATATAATGCACATTGCAATGAGTTGAGGAATGTTTCCTGATACTGGGCACTGTCTAGCGATGACAAAATTACAAGGTAAATACTTAACATTACATGATCTAGAGGGGAGGAGAGCGTGACATATAAACAGGCAATGGCCGGTACTTGTGATGACTGGTGGTGGTGGTGGTAGATGCTACGACTTGTTGAAGGATACAGCTGAAACGGTTTAAAAATCCTCGTCGAGCACACTGGTCCACGATGAATGAGCAATGTTTTTGATTAAGGGAAATGGAACCACGTACAATGTGGACGACGACGTCGCCGCTTCGGACGTGCCGGAGTGGTTAATGCCAGCCTTAGAATAGTCCGACACGCGCTTCTCGAAGAAATTGGTCTTGCCCTGGAGTGAGATCATGTCCATGAAGTCGAAGGGGTTGGTCTTGTTATAGACTTTGTCGTTGCCGAGCGCAACGAGCAGGCGGTCCGCGACGAATTCAATGTACTGGCACATCAAGTCGGCGTTCATTCCAATAAGCTTCACAGGCAGGGCATCTGGGAAAACGTTGAGAAAGGTGAATGGAGTAGGATTGGTTGGCGCATACCTGTGAGGAACGCCTGTTCAATGACGACGGCCTCGGTAATGATAACTTTGATGGTATCGGGGTGGGGACGACGCTTGAGGTGACTGAAGAGAAGGCAGGCAAAATCCGTGTGCATTCCCTCGTCACGACTGATGAGTTCGTTAGAGAACGTCAAGCCAGGCATCAAGCCACGCTTTTTCATCCAAAAAATGGAGGCGAAGGATCCCGAGAAAAAGATACCCTCAACGGCGGCGAAAGCGACCAGACGTTCTGCAAAGGTGGATTCCTTGTCGCTGATCCATTTGAGGGCCCATTCGGCCTTTTGTTTAATACACGGGATGGTCTCGATGGCGTCAAAGAGGTATTCGCGCTCGGCGTGGTCCTTGATGTAAGTGTCGATGAGGAGGGAGTAGGTCTCCGAGTGGATGTTCTCCATCATTATCTGGAAACCGTAGAAGCATCGAGCCTCTGCGGCCTGCACCTCGTTGGAAAAGCGTTCCAGGAGATTTTCGTTGACAATTCCGTCGGACGCGGCGAAGAAGGCCAGCACATGAGAAATGAAGTGGCGCTCATTGTCGTTCAGGCGGTTGTTCCAGTCATGCAGATCCTTAGAGAGGTCCATCTCCTCTGCTGTCCAGAATGATGCCTCTGCCTTTTTGTACATTTGCCAGATCTGTCACCCGCGTCAGAAAGGAGTGCGTTATGGGTCCTAGAGACTACACGAACCTCGGGGTATTGGATAGGGAATAGCACGAAGCGGCGTCTGGACTCCTTGAGGAGAGGTTCTTCACCTGTGGCACGGTTAGACAGGCAGACGAGCAGAAGAAAAATATAGGCGCGCACTCTCCGGTAGATCAATGTCTCCGACAAACTTCTTCCTCAGCTGCACCAGGTCGTCTTCTATCCTTGACGTCTCCGAGTCATCCACGAGCGACTTCGGAGACTTAGATAGCCGTGTATCGTCGGTCTTACCCTTCACGACAGGGGTGTCCAAAGAAAAGGCAGCTAGGGACTCGACAGCCTATGAATGGAAAAAAAAAGTAAGTGGTTGGTTGACGCGACGCGACGCGACCGTTCGGGAGAATTTTTACCTTCTTAACAGGCGTCGGCTCGGGGCTGGAGACATGGATAGGAAGAGAGTGAGTCATTGAGAAAAGATAGGGGAGAATGAGGGGAAATGGGTGCAGAGACGGCAGGTGAATGCAGAGTGTACAGGTGCTGTCAGCAAGCTGCCGGAAAGTATTTACCAACCCGCTCACACGCTCCCGGCCATTGATGGACTCGTGGTCATGAAAGACGCATCAGGCGCATCAACTTTTTTGCTCAACGCAACATATGTTCTATGAAATAAACAGAACTTGTGCCACTGCATATGCTCCAAACCTAGTTTCACGAATAACCTTCCATTCCTTAGAGTTTTCCCTGGTCAATGGGGTGATGTCACGCCTGAGACAAATCGTGTGCAGTCACGGCGTAAATCGGCACTGCAGTTAATCGACCTCATGTCAATGTCCGCTGTCCTTCCCCTCAGGCTTTCTTGCCTTGAAAATGCCTCGTTCTGCCACATTCTGTAGGATGCTGCGAACATTCTCCTGAGCCTGTTCCGAGTCCGCGCTAGCATCTTCGCTCCTTCTCCGACCTATCAACAGCAACAGTGAGTAACGCCATCTACGTACGGCAGCCACTCCGAAAACCGCACTCACCCACAATCGCCCAATTCCGTGTACTCGGAATCCTCAACGTCTCACACTCAACCTCCCACCCACAATGTAAGCTCAAGCTGGCCAGCCAGATCCTATACATCGAATATGAGCTCCCATTGCCCCCCTCTCCCCCGAGATTCAGCGCATCCGCGAACTCGCTGCCTCCGCCTGGGATGGGGAACATCGCCGTGCTAGAGCGTTCATACTTCGTGTCAAAGGACCACGCGCAGCACGGGATGGAAAGGTACCCCGATGCGGAGTGTAGTGTCGAGAGGACGGGCACCCACGGTGTAAGCTCGTCTGCATGGTTCCCGATGACAAATATGCCGGGTTTGAGATATGGGTCAGGGGAGGATGAGGTGGGGTCGAAGGCGTGCACGTGGAGGTGGCTTTGGGTAGATGTGGGGTAATGAGACCAAGAGGTGCGCGCACGGAGGTCAATGCCGACTCCTTCGTAGCCTTCTTGGACGAGGATGTGCGTGAGGAGGCCGTTACCGCAGCTGCCGGGATGTTAGTCTGTACACTTCAATGAGCTGGAACGTGACTCACCCAAAGTCTAGAAATCCGCCCGGAGGACGGGGCCAGGACCTCCATGGCTCATTAGGGTTGGCAGCAGGTGCATCCTTGATATTGCTTGCGGCGTAAGTGTCTTTCCATAGTAGCATGAGGTACGTTGCAATCCCGATATCCTGAAGATCGCTCAGCCGTAGCTCAGAACTGTCAAATTGGTTATATGTATTCTTGCCTCGAAAACATGCTTCAGTGGATCTGTGACCTCCTGCCAGGTATCTACGAGATGCTTATGCCGCTCGCGCATGATGAGATACAGGTCCTGGTACGGCTCCCTCGGCACCAAGCAGTCGTGCATGACGCGTTTCCTGTAGTTCGTAAGCGCACCCCAGCCGTAACGATCCAGCGTGTCAAGAAGTGCCAGACAGGTGCGGTATAGGCGCGCATTAGGATCAGTCGGTGTCCCAGGGAGTGGTATAACCTCAATTCGCAGAGTGGGAGGCTCAGACTGGATGTATCGGAACGCCAGATGTAGGACTTGTGGGTGGTAGTAAGGCAGAGAAGAGCCGTCCGGAACAATCGGAGTCAGGATCAGGGTATCAGCAGAAGATGCGCCCAAAGCATCGCCGGGGTCATCGAGTGGCAAGCTGTGCAAAGAACAATATTGCTCGAGAGAGCCGTCTCGGCCTGGCCTTCGCGCAAGAAGCTTCCGGTGCACGACTCGGATGAGCTGCCTGGCTTGGAGTCGCGGCACTGACGTTGGAAAGTCGTCAGTCATCTCTGCGATGGTATCTGAACGCAAAATCAACGTCGAGTTGTATTCGGGATGGTGGATCAATTGGGAAATGGCGATTTCAAACTTTTGAGTAGTCAGGATATTTTAAACACCTAATAGAGACTGGGGTACACACTAGTTCAAACGGAAAGGATGCTGGACACGAGATGAGAGGCAACCAGGTATTGAATTCGTCCGGGAGTGGAGGTGTAGCCAAATTCGAGGGATTGCATTGAGAAGGCTCAAAACAGGGGCGATGGGCGCACATAATTCACTGTTTTTTTGGTGTAACCAAGTATCTCTCGCCCGTATTGTCCTGCCGAACGTCGAGGAGATGCTGCCAGTGAATAACTTTTTGAATCAATATTGGAGGTCACATGACTCTAATCTAATCTGATCAATGCTTCTTGAGAGTGAACGTTCAACGTTGAACGTTTGAAGTTTGAAGCGTATTCAGCGCCACACATGCGGACCCCCAGGCTCGAGGACCGGTGTAACGATGAAAAAGGATGAACATTGGGTAATGATTGGCAGACCTTCCGAGCTAACTTGTGGCTTAGAACACATGATTGCGGCCTTCTGAAATCGCTTTCCCTGAAAATTGCATCTCCCAATTCATTTCATAGTAAGTAACGATTTTCTTCATATACCTGACTCGTTCAAGCCTCTGAGCATAGTTCAGCGAGAAAAGGCGTGCACAAACGCGTTGGGCCGGGGTCTGGACTTTACATACTTATAAGCTGTGTGATCGATCAATTCAAATTACCCCACACTCCCCACCGGAGATACTATAAGCGGGTCATGCCCGCTCCGGCGCCGTCCTCCATTTCCCAGCTATATAAACCCCTCCGGGCACTCAAACCGCCATTCCCCTGACCCATATCACAACCCCCCACCCAATCTACTAAATCCTCCTCACCCACAAATTCCCGTCTATGGCTGACGTTGCACCTCAGACCGTCGAGATTAACGATGGTGTGTTCTGCAGCGAACACCTGAAGGAAGTCGTGAGTACATCGTTGCTCGTTGGATACATCCGTTGCTGCGCAATTGGTGATCTTTGTAGATCGACCGCGAGGCTGACGCTGCCTTTATCCCTGTAGTGCAGTGACTGCTCCTTCGACGGGAGGGAAGAGAACGATTCGTTCTACGGGGTGGGTCTCGCATCATCATTGTCGTCTCATGGCGCTGTCTGACTCGGTGCGCAGTTTGAATTCGTGGATCGTGCGCCTATCGAGCCTCCTGTCGTCACCAGGGACAAGGACGGAAACTACCAGTGCAAGAAGCATGGTTCTCAGGGTACGTCTTGCCACGATAGGTCTTCTCACCGCCGTCACCGAGGTCCTGACGCGGCGTCCAGGGTGCAACCAGTGTTTCGGCTGGAAGAAGCAGATTACCAGAGCGCGTACTGCTGCGAAGAAAGCCGGGAAGAAGTAGGCTTTTGTAACACCAATTTGTATGAGGCGAGAACGTACGCCGTGTAGAACAATTTGTTGTACACCACCCAAATCATTTATGCCATACACCAGGAGCGTCTTAAAGCACGGGCATTTTCTCCGTGGAATATCTATGACAAGCCATGCGTTGACAACGATGCTAGCCATTGACTATACTTCGCCTACAACGGTGTTGCTCATAAAGCATCTGACTTGCGAGAGTCAACAGTGACCACCTCACACTCTCGAATTCCGGTTATTGAGACAATGCGAAATGGAAAACGCCCGGAGACTCGAACCTATACATAGCGAACACCACTATACCAGCGATTTCTCTGACAAGGAGCATGCAGAATATGAGCAATCTCCATTACGGGCACCACTCCGTGACCCGTCTAATAGTATTCCCAAGTCCTCTGAACATCTTCTTCGTGACGCCGACGAGCGCACCATAAATCGTATACTTATGCGGCGTAGCGCCACCCCCAGCCCCTGATGATGTACATGAATTATTGATACAACCTCGCGCGCCCCTAACAAGATACAAGACCCAGGATAGTTAATAATGAGAAATGGTAGAGATACTACCAGAGGACGACGAATTTACTTGGTGTTTTGCCACATCTTTCCTTGCAGCAGCGCCTTCTTCTGGAGTGGCGAGGATGAAGTCCTGCTTCAAGTACAACTCAGCGAAGCCGCGAGCTTTCCTTTTCTCTTCGTCACATACGTCTGTGACGACCTCAGGATTATACAGATGGTACCGAGTTACTGTTTGCGCGATGAGAGGGAGGTTGAAGGCTGGAGGACGCACAACGATCATTACACCAAACACAGCGTCGCTCGTCAAGTACGGGTCTCCTTCGAAATACAGCGTTGTGGTGAGCTTCTCGAACCCTGCAGCCTATTCACGTGTTTAGTTTAGACCGGAAAATCGAAGGTCTATTATACAGAAAAA
>JABCKJ010000274.1:0-29120 GCA_018850815.1 Asterophora lycoperdoides
TGCCAGAAGGCGGGGATTATTGATATGAGCTGGATGATGAGGGGAAGGCGCTGCTCGACAATGATAGTTGTCATGCTGAATAGGAGTTATGGCAGTTAGAGTGTGTGGTGGTGTGTGGTGGGTAAGAATGAAATGGTGATTTGGAGGAAACGAGCTAAATTTATGCAGGAGTTCGAGTGGGTCGGCTCCAAATTAAGAAAACCTCCTTTTCCTTTCAAAGCTCCTTTTTCTTGAGTTAATCTTATCAGTTGCTCCTATTGAACTATGGAATTAGCTTCTTTCATAATAATTTATGTGCACGAGGGGAGACCAACGATCAAACAAGCGGAGTGTGGCGGTTGGGCTCAGTCGATCATCGACGCGACGCGTTATTTGTCAATCGCAGTAGAAGTACATAAACTTTTCCCACTGGGCCAACTTGGATAGTATTTTCTGAGCGCCTCCCCCATTCTTTCAATGCTACCACATGCGTACCTGACCGCTAGCCCATTAGTCTTGCGTGGCACCACATTGTGTTTCCATCGGTTGTGAAGAAGGAGAAGGAGATGTTGAGGAGATAAGCCTCAGAGATCGAGCGGGATGCCGATACCGCGCAACCGGCGTATGCACACTCTTCCCCGAGTTGAGATTTTCCAGTACTCCTTCCAGTGTCCAGCAGCCGCGGGTTCCGTTTTCCTAATCCGTTCTAGAGAGAAAGAAGTGGGTCCATACCGGTAGTGGTGGAAGATGGCGTGACCAGGAGATAAGTAGAGACAGAAGTAGAGGCGATGGAGAACCGTGAGTCAAAAGATACTCCAACGCAGACGACAGGAAAAATCCCTCCGAGTCTAACTTAGCTCGACCTCCAAAGTTCCTGTCACTCTCACGCCAATCTCCACTCCGATGTTTCTTTAAGCGGTTGGATATTGACGCCAGGTAGCGGCGAGGAGCAAAAAAAGCGAAATTGCATGAGTAACACTCAATTTCAGATTCAGAGATCTTATCTTATCTGAATCGCTTGTTGACTAATCCCCGTGACCATGGACGCCGCATTCAAGTACTACTACTAAAGACTAAGTCGCCCATCTTCATCTTCCAGATATTGTCTCTGCCTTTTTGTTACCAGAGGCGCCGGCTTTCGATGCAACAATATCAACATGAATCTGGTGATTAGGAGAGGGAGTCCATTTCACGGACACCGCGATGACCTGACCCACAAAATCTTAAGCCAAGAATTCGCCTGTTCCAAGAATTTTTCTCATCCGCATGATGCTGTTTCTGCAACTTTTGCTTCTTGTGGCTGCATATCATGCCATTCAGGCCAAGAGTCAGTCAGGTGAACACTATCTCGCTTCAAAAAGTTCAAAGATTCACTTATCTTATTTGACATGCTACTTTCACGGTGAAACCGACAGTCAATCTAGCGCTGCCGTTCAGCGGATTCTCCCGTTGCCCAATAGCGTTGCGAACTACGAGCGCAACTGTTGCTGCCTTTCGGATTCACAAGCGACCTATGAAACAACTCTTGGGGCTGATATGTGCTTCGCCGCAGCGTAGCAGGCACCGTCTCGATGTACGGTCTGAGATCGACCGTCCTCCCATCTCCCAGTAAATGCGTTTCGCAACCCACCTGCGTGCATGGGCACCTTGCATCCAAGTGTAGCGCTTAATACCCTTGGCAGCAATAGTAGCGCAGAAACACCAATGGCGGAATATTATGTGCTCCGAATTACCGCCATGACTTGACCTCAACGCATGGCCACCTTTGAACTCTGCCAAAAAGTTCCTCGGCGTCCCGCCTTATTGGATTCTCTTTGTCGACCTCTATCACAACCTCTACACAACAGCCCACTATGCCAAGAGGCCCAGGTGGCCAGCGCTGCGTATAAAGGTGAGCCCAATACATCTCTACTCTCTACACTTCTCTCGAGTGCATAACCAGCCCGGCCTTTCTCTCTCATCTGAAAATGCAGTTCTTCACCGCCGTATTCGCCGCCATCGCGCTCGCCGCGCCTGTCTTCGCCGGCCCTTCTCCCCTCCGCACCGTCGAGAAGTTCAACGGCAGGACCTCCGGCAAATACATCGTCAAGCTCAAGGACGGTGTCGCGAAGTCCAAGGTCTTCGGCCAGCTCAAGAACTCCAAGGTCACCAACGACTGGAGTGTCGTCCACGGCTTCGCCGGTATGTTCTGTCGACGTTGAGACGGCTGCAGCGCGAATCTCACCTTTGGAATTCTTAGGCCAGCTTTCCGAGGACACCCTGAACGCTCTCCGTGCCTCCCCCGACGTCGAGTACATTGCTGAGGATGGTATCGTCACCACTTTTGCCACGCAGTACGTATCCATTTGTTTCCCTCGTTGTGAACGAGAGCTGATTGAGTTTTTTTAGGACAAACGCTCCGTGGGGTCTTGCGCGCCTCAGCCAGCCTGGCAGGCTCGCCAACCAGAACACTGGGTAATAAGCAGTTCTCCCTGCCGCTGTTGGCTCTCCTCACGCGCTTCTCAGTGCTTTGACATTCTCTTACACCTACGACAACTCTGCTGGTGCCGGCGTTGACGTCTACGTTGTTGGTGGGTAGTAATCTGCTTCATTTACATGGATGGCATTACTCACGCATCCGATCGCACAGATACCGGTAAGCCCCACGCCCAAATTTGATTCTAGCCAGAACTTGACCCCAGTTCGCATCACAAGGCATCTACACCGCCCACGTAAGATTTAACCACCACATCCTGTGGCCCATGTCACTGACGGTGCCATCAGACTGACTTTGGTGGCCGCGCCCGTTGGGGCAGGACCTTCGGTGGTTACCCGTACGTCTAAGTGTATGGCGAGGTCAATAGGCCCTAACGACATCCCACAGCAACGCTGACGGTAACGGACATGGAACCCACGTTGCGTATGTCTACTCCTCAAATGCTATCCTCCCGGAAACCTTTCTCACTCTAATTGCAGCGCAACCGTCGCCGGAAGGCAGTATGGTGTTGCCAAGTCCGCCAATCTCATCGCCGTCAAGGTGCTCAGTGATTCTGGGTGGGTATTCCGTGTCATTTCATCATTTTACACCGCTTAAAATTCCATATTGTTATGTTCTGTAGATCTGGATCCATCACCGACATGTCAGCAGACTGTACTGTATCTATCAGGATCGAAATTCACATATACTTCTAGCGTCGATGGCCTGAACTGGATCGCCACCCAAGTTGCTGCCTCTGGCCGCCCCTCGATCGCCACCCTCTCCCTCGGTGGAGGCGCCTCGACCCCTCTTGACAACGCTGTCACCTCGGTACGCCGCAAGCATCCTTGAGCAACGCCAAATTCATAGCTTACCGCTCATACCTCTCTCTGTGTAATAGCTCGTCAACCGCGGTATTCATGTCACCGTAAGCATTAGCAATGGACGTTCTGAGACGCTTAAGATGAACGAGTTTATCACAGGTCGCCGCCGGAAACTCCAACACTAACGCCGGTTCCACGTCCCCCGCCCGTGCCGCTGGTGTCATCACCGTCGGTGCCAGCACCATCGCCGACGCCCGCGCGTCATTCTCCAACTATGGCGCCGTCGTCGACGTCTTCGCTGCCGGCCAGAACGTCATCAGCGCCTGGATTGGTGGCACCACCGTGCGTTCCTCATTTCCATCACTACTACTGCCGTTCAGCCTTCTTACATCCCTTGTGTTCGAACTCAGGCCACCAACAACATCTCCGGAACATCCATGGTGCGGCACCCGTTCCTTTCCCCAACTTACACAATTTGTTCGCTCATCTCGATGTATTCAGGCTACCCCCCACGTTGCTGGTCTTGTTGCATACCTCATCAGCAAGAACGGCAACAGCTCCCCCGCCGCCATCACTGCCCTCATCAAGAACTTGGCTGTCAAGGGCATCATCACCGGCCTCCGTGCGTACTCTGTTTCCAGTTGCCCAGGGAGACGATGATTGACCCCCCTCTTCCAGCCGCGGGAACCGCCAACGTTCTCGTCCAGAATGCCTAAGCTGTGCAATTGGGCAGGACTCGGACTGCCGGGGATGGTCCATTGCATGACAGCTCCCACACAAGTACACTCATCGTGTTTCCTACAGATTGGAATTTGGGATGTGGTATTAGAATTCATTGCTGGATTGAGACCTCTGAAGAACTCTGGCTTTCGAGCAACCGGGGGCCGCAAATATCGACTCCGTCCCCCTCTGACCTCAAGGCTCGAAGCACACAAAAGGTATTTATTGCAGTGCAAATTGCTTGCCGTTGATAAACTGGCATGCATGTGGATAAGTACAGATAGTTTGACCGATTCACGGTGGCCTCGTAAATTGCTCGTAAATGAAAGCCACATTTCACTTATTAAACTTGATGTATGCATCGGGGTGGGATCATTGTCCTGATCAGGCTACAGTCCTAACGCCTGCCATAATATAGCTACGCAGTGGCACAAATGCCGTTTCCGCAATGGTGTGCAAGGGAGGATAGCCATAAGTATATAGAAATCAATTCAGCTAATATTGGGTAGCCTAGCCGTGCTGTGGCCATCAACAACTCTGACAACAAATCCGAATTCCTTTCACACGTCGCGCTCCAGGCAAGCTCCAGGTAAGGTTTGAGTACGAGTTCTATTGAGAGGGCCCGACTGACAACGTCTCTCCGTCCAGTGAACCATTGAACCCCACGCACACAAGTCGCACTCTCGCTCGCTTTCTACGTTCATTCGGAAATCATCATTCGGGGTCAGTCTTCAACGCTCCATTGCTTTGCCTTTCTCAACTTCACTGGCTTGACTACGCGGCACGCAGTGAAACAATGGACTGCAAATTTTGTGGATACCATCAGCGACGAGGGGGCGGTAGAGGCGAAAGGGATTTTGAAGGCCCTCCGTCATCTCGAGGCTTCTATCCTGGTGTACTAAGGATGTCGTTCCCCATCTCGTCCTCAGATTCGGAGTCACTAGTCGTTTGGATGCGTTGGTTTTCAGGGAAAGGAAATTGACCTGTCGGCGACCTAGGAGAAGGGGTGGGAGCAGCGGATACGAATAGTGGTACCGAGTGGAATCCGAAGCTCGGGGCTTTATGGAGGGGGAGGCGGGTTGGGGATATCCAGGATAGGTGTTTGGACCCACGTAAGCTTAAAGCAGGCGACCAGGTCGGGAAGGTCGTACTACTTGGGAGAGGAGAAGCGTTGAGAGGACGACCTTGGATCGAATCTGCAAGCCGCTCGGTACGGCGGGGGCGAGGCATTTGAAATAGCGTAACCTGATCACCTGCTCAGTGCTCAGTCCGAATCCTTTCCCGACCTCTAGCCTCACGGAACCCCATACGACGCCTCTTGGCCCTTCATAATCATAGTAAGGTGTCACGAGGGCGTAGCGTCCTCGTCGGTCGTCCCAACGGCTCACATTCTCGCTGAAGCACCCCTCGTCGGTGCCGGCGTCGCCTTATCGTGCGCCGACCCAGGGGCCGCACTGGAAAGACGCGCAGTGGACGAGCGACGCGGCGGAGCGATATGACTTTCATCATCTTCCTCGGGCTCTGTGACTTGGCGTGCCTGCGTGAAGAAGAGCTTGACGTCGCGCTCGGAGATGTTTTCTATGAAATAGACGTTGCCTGAAGAGGGGTAAATGCATATGTAGTTGAGTTTAGTTCATCTAGTCAAAATTTAGAAGATACGGGCGAGACGCGACGTACCGCGCGGAACGCAGAACGTAGCGCCTGTAGTGAGCACTAGACTGGTTTCGTGCAATTTCAAGTTGATAGCGCCCTCGATGACGTAGAAAATCTATGCAACATAGGCCTGTGCATCAGTAAAGAGAGTTTCCAGCGACGAGACTGTGGAACGTACGTATATGGTATCCTTGCTCCGTGTCGTGGGCTTGCGCGAGTTCGGGGGGATGATAATGATCCCGGCAGCCATGAAGCCATCGTCCCCGAAAACTCTCTGGTACAACCAGCTGCCGCTCTTGCCTTCCTGAAGCTCCAACATGCTCCAGGTATACGCCACACCTGCACAAATTGACGGTGAACACATGGGTTCCTCACTCGCAAGGTCTGGATGACGTACGTCTCTCGACCTCCAGCTTACTCTTATAATCCAATAGAACACAGTGCGGCTCTGTGTCTTTATCGCAGCCCTCCTCCGGGTTCTCCACCGGCACGATCGTGATATGCTCGTTCTCTGGAGCTTTGCTCTTGCTCCGCGCACGAGATCGCTTCCGTTTCCCGAGGGGCTCCGCCTCCTCCTGTGGTATCCGAACGATCTCGCGGATGGGCGGGACGATCACGGCTCCGTTCTCGCCGCGCTGGGAACGCCCGTATACACGCTTCTCGCCGCGCCACCACTCAAGGGGTTTGTAGCGCTCACGTGCGCTCCTTCGAACGCCTTCGCGGTCCACTGAACGAAAATGCGGCATCAAATTGAAGGAACTGAGGACAAAGGAGTTATTGACGCACCTTGGTTCTCCCGCGTCGACATGTTGGTTCTCCTCACAGGCTTCTGCAGCACCTCCGCAAACTTGGTCTTCTTCGTCCGTCTCGGAGAGGGCTCAGCATGATCCTCCAGCCCGCCCACCGAGTAATCGTGATCCTGCATGTCTTCCAGGCCCTTTGCTATCTCATCCTCCGATCGCGGCTCTTCCGCGATATCAGAGAGCGCACGCCCCTTCCCCTTATCTCGCCTAGAAGAAGACGGTGGTGAGTTTTCCTCCATAGGCTCAGCTTCATGTGGCACATCGTGACCACCCCCTTCGTCATTATCATCGTCCTGGTCCATGGCCCTGAAGCTAGTGCCATGATACGAACCCTGACCTGAGCCGAGGCGATCATACTGGTTCTGGCCGTCAGAATTCTCATCATCGTCATCATCATCGTGTGGCCTGAACGAGATGGAGAGCCGTGATGGACCTGGACCAGACATGCGGTGACCTAGTAATTTGTGCGCGGACCCCGACCTCGGGGAAGGGATCTGGTCAGAGGCGATGTTGGACGTTCTTGTTACGGGGCGCATGGAGGGGCCGCTACTGCTCGAAGTGAGCGTAATCGGTTGGTGCGAGGTCAGCAAAAGTCAGGGAGGATAGAACGAGTAGTACTTGCCGGTAATAGGAGTTCGGCTTGGCAATAAAGCCTACATAACTTCGGCGTTTTGCGCAACTCGTTGGATGCAGGGTTGACTCAATAAATTTGTAGTATGGTACGCCACATTCTACGGCATCTACGCTATTCTATGAGGTCTCACTGCAAGTGTGTCACTTCTGTACCCACCTACGGGCGTCGGATGGATTCATCACGAGCGTCTCATGGATAAAGGTCTTACGCACAATACGCAAAACGACCCTCAGGATATTTCCCACTCCCTTCCAGCACTGTGGACGTGAACTTCAGCCAGAATAAAGCGGGGGTCTGCCAGTGGAAAGACACCAGTGACATCGACAGGTCGATCATGGAAAATTTGCGCTCAGGCGTTTCCTTCTCACATCATTTCAACTTCAACAAGTCTTTGGCTTCAATCACACAGACATATTCTCTCCCGTGGCCTTACGCACCTGGACCCAAAAGTTTGTCAGGACTGGGTCAACGGTGGACAACTTCACGTCTGGCCGCTGGTTATACAACGAGAAACAGTGTAAGTCATTTTTCTTATATGACGAGGACTTTTCTGATACCCAATCCAGAACTGGAGGCGCGCTATCTCAAGTTCAACTTGAACGCATTGTATCAGGCTGCCAGCACGGCGGCGTTGGGCCACGAATGCACCAACATTGTCAAAACAAACGAAGGTGTGCATTCTGATTCACTCGATTCACATGATACGTATATCTCTGACGACCACATAGGAGCGTCAAGCAAGGTCTTTCTTCTGAGCTTCGATAATGGAACGGAGGCCATCACGAAGCTTCCTACGCCCATGGCAGGCCCGGCCCACCTTACTACTAGTACAGCCAGCGAGGCCGCAACCATGGACTACGCACGGAGCATCTTGAATCTCCCTGTACCCCACGTCTATGCATGGAACTCGCGCGCGGAGTCGACCCCCGTGGGTGCTGAGTATATCATAATGGAGAAAGCCCCCGGCGAACCGCTGCGCACAACGTGGTCCTGCGCTCGTGATTCGATCGATCCCGGATCCACCGACCCAGATTTTCGCAGATTTGGGCAAGTTGTAACATCGGTGACGACCATGGAGAAGCAGTTCGGCGCTCGAGCGTTCTCTCAAATTGGAAACATATATTACTTATGTCGAGAACGTCGCCCCACATTTACGCGACTGACCTCTACATATACGCACCTGGTCACGCGGACACCGCCGGCGGCGGCGACCGTTTTCGCATCGGCCCGCTTGTCGACTGGGGCATCTGGAGGGAATGCCGAATTCTTCGGGATAAAGAAGGAGGACCATGTAAGTTGCCGTTCTGCCTGTAAATTCCACTGCTGAACGAGCGTATCAGTCCCTGATACGCTCGCCTAATGTCCGTGCTGTAGCGGCCATCGAAAAGCGGTGGCTGCTCACGCGTGCCATTCCGCGTCCGGCAGCCGGACGACAGCGACCCCGCGAAACACGTTGAGCAGTTGGACCGCCTCCTCTACGTGCTCCATCACATTCTCCCCTCTCCCGAGACGCAGATCCCCGTCCTTTGGCACACCCATTCATGCCAATGACTGCCTCCTTTACATTGTCGTACACTTTCGTTCACACGCCCTACCAAGCTACTCCATCACTCGCCCAGTGCCAACCCCCACTGGCACGTCGCCCTGTGAGCCATCTCTGTCTTCATCGCTCCCTCCCACACGATAATCTCGGCGCCGCATGCGTGGACCGGACCCTTGGGCGTGCTTTTAATTGCCTCTTTCCTCCGGAGGATGGGGTATCTCCGAACAGCAGTGATTCCAAACTTTCCGTGAGTATTGACATGGAAGTCATTGGATGAATCCTCACGGACGAATTGACTCGTAATGTTCGGAAGATCAGGTACTAAGAGCTCGATCTCCTAGGTTACGGTTTTGTACTCTATCTATCTCTTCCAGCGTCCATCGTTACTCATAAGTACATGCGCGCGAGCATGTCGACGTCGTTGCGAGGCGCTATTTACTCAGTAGAGGTGTGGGGACCTGTACGCAGCTCCAATGAATGAATTGATCTGAATCAAGGAGGCGCAACGTGTTCTAGCGAACGGAAAGCCACTTTCCCTCCCCAGAAATCTCCGAAATTCCCAGCCTATCTATCCCTTCTCAGGCCATGCTGAAGTCAAGCCCACTCCGTCCCCCTCCCCATATCCCATATCCGAATCCATATTAAAAGAGCCCATGTCGTGCCCCACGTAACAAGGTGCCAGGTTCGAACCTCATCGGGGGAGATGACGCCTATCGCTCGACTTGGCGGTGAATCCCAAAGGGCATTTCATTCGACAAGAGAATAAGCATTACAGTACCCGTTGGTGATGGCCATCATCTTTTGTTGAGCGTTCTTAAGTTACAGTATGCGTTGAGCAGAATCCTGGCGCCATAGTCAAGAGACTCAGAGAACTGGCAGTTGTATAGATCTTTGCCTGAGGTTCAAGTAAAGCGTACTTGGAACGAATGCATGGTGCCGTGAGGTAGGTATCAGGGGCTACAGAAAAATACTTAAGGTTTAATATGGGGGAGTCGGAGGGGAAGGAGTCATTGAAAGACAAAGCGCCTCGCTCGCAAATAAGAAAAGAGCAGTGGGTCATGGTTGGAGCAATATTGAGTGAAGCGGGGGGGTGAAGAGGCTCAAGCTGGCCGAAGGGGCGTTAACGAAACGTTGAAACGTTCAAAGCTTCAGATGAAGCAGAGCGCTGCAGAGGTGAGTACATCAATAATCAATTAGATCCACATTAGATCTGCACTGACTGTGAGAATGGCCTGGAAATAGAACTCCGAGTCGGCCCGTCGTATGTCACCATCACCATCTCTCTCCACGGCTCCTCCAGGGCACCCAACATATAATATATATTGCTTTTCAGGGGGTCCCATTTATCAGTTCGAACGCCACAGGGGCTCTGCTCTCACGGATCTGGGGTGTATATCTGTATCTGTCTCTTTATTTCCTTGCCCTTATGCCACAGGTCTGTAGAACAAACCACGCATTCTGGACTCAGTAAGGCTGTACTCAATTTCATCTTTGTTTTTTTCCCGCTCACTTCCTCCGCCGCAACTCTAGGGCCAGCCGCAACCACAATCGCACCCCAGTTGTCGTGTGCGCTATTCTAGAACTCCCGATATTTATAGATTAAACGTTTAAAGGGAGCAAACGAGGTTCACAGGTGACAGCACGGCCAGTACTTATGTACATCGAATTCATACCGCTGCTCAACTCTGGACCCACACAGAACTTCATGCCCTCAGGCCTTCCTGCAGCCAAACGCCATCCATGCCCGCTGGAGCGTCGACATCAGAGCCGTTGACGACCTCTCCTCACTTGCCAATATCTGGCCAGGGGATCATCGGCATGAGATTGGCAGGAGGACAAATACCGCACGGTACCCCTGATCATGCAGCGACGCGTTTAAATACATCCCAACCCGGTGGTAGACCAGCCCCCCTCCTCCCCTCCTCATCCCGCAACTCGTTACGGCCATGAGCAACATCGCAAACGACGAAGGCGCCCTCCTGATCGGGAACTTCGTGGCTCTTGGGTACGTTCGAGCGCCACGGTCACGCTCACGCCTTCCTTGGATATTATCTTTAACGCGACGATGTACAAACAGGCTCTCGGGTGTCCTCACACTCCAAGTATTCCTCTACTTCAAGCTCTACCACTCCGATTCCGCGATGCTCAAGACCTTGGTACGCGTCCCATTCACGCCGTGTCCTGTATCCTGTTGCTCACCCCCCAGCGGCATACTTAGGTCGCCGGCCTCTGGCAAGCCCTTCCCCTGTGATGTCCGCACGTCGTAGCGTAGCCTGACTCCCCCGTCCTCGACTCTTCACAGGACGCTGGATGTGCTGCACAGCTCGTTCACGTGCGCGGTGATCTGGACCTACCTCATCACCAACTACGGGCACCCCAGCAATCACATACCAGTGTAAGTGGCCTCGGAAGGTGGTTTTTGCAATCAATCTTGTCTCGCTCACAACGGGGTGGCGCATTTAGGCCTCTAGCAGTACGTTTGCTTCTCACTGCTTGACATTCTTTTGAGGGACTCACACTGTATGTCTCCCCGCCCCGCAGTTGAGTATCCTCACGACGGTATGTGCCAGCTACTGCTACTGCGATTATCAAACGAGACTGTCGCTGACCCCCCGTTGACTTGCAGGGAATCATGACGCTCGTTGTCCACTGGTGTGTCCATTCCCCTGCTTCGTCCGCCCGTGCCGTTCACCCACCTATCGCCTTTCAAGCTTCTTCATACAGCGCATTTACCTCTGTGCGTTTCTCTTCCAACATGACGTCTACCGCACGCAGTGAGCTGAGCTGATGATCTCGATCTCTAGTGAGCAAGAAGAACTGGTTCCTCGTGCTGCCGATAGTGCGTACACTGTTTCTCAGCGAAATGTTATCAGAATCAGAGCTCACCCCCGGGACACAGCTGTTCCTTGCCCTTTGCCGAACGGGTGAGCTCACCCACTCCTGTGCGATTATATGATCAGGACGACGTATGCTCAACTGGTACTTTTTCCCGGTGCCAAAAGCCTCGGCAACGTGTACGTGGCAGATCACGACCTGAGTGTATGGTGCTGACGCTGTCCCCAGTCACCAGTGGCCAAATGTATTAATATTACCCCCGTATGAACCGCTCTCGTCCGTCCTGCTCATGTCGCTTTCGTACGCCAGGCTGCATGTGAAGCTCTTCTCGAGTTTCAAGGCCAAGTTCGGGGTACGTCGAGTGTCCCCCAGCCATGGTCCTGTATGTGCCCACACTCACTGACTGCGTTGGCGATGCCTGCAGTGGCTGTTCACCCTCGGGCTCGTGCTTGCCGCCTTCGTGGATATCCTGATGACTGCGACGCTGTTCATCCTGCTCCGAAGCAGCAAAGCACGCACGTCGCAGTGAGCACCTTTACCTTGGCTCTATCCTTGCTATCCACACGTTCCAACTACTCGTCTTCACATCCAGCTCGCGCCACATCGTCGATTCCCTCATCCTCTACGCATTTGAAATCGGCTGTCTGACATGGTGCGCTGCGTCCGATCCCGCCGTCGCCCTCCCGCTCCCTGCCTTGCTAACTGCCGTCCTAGTGCGGGAACGACACTCACCTTGCTCTGTGTACATCTCGCTTTCGCGTGTCCAAGTCTCTGAAGTTGACGCCCCACCTCTTCTTACTTACAGTGGCTCACGATGAAGAACAACCTCTGGTTCGTGGGCACGCATTTCGTCATTGGAAAACGTATGTCCTCGTTCTCCCCCGTTCCGACCTCCTCTCCTCTGACGACACGACACTTGGCAATTACATACAGTGTACGGCAACTCCCTCCTCGCCACGTACGCCGCCGCTTCCTGAGTCTTCCTGCGTCCCATCTCACACACCTACCCTCCGCAGGCTCCACACACGCCACGGGCTCAGGCAGCATGTCCACGAGCCCCAAGACATCTCCGCCCTCGTCGAAACGCAGTTTGCAGCCCGCAAGCAGCACTTGTCTATGTCCGATCCCCTCCAGGTGGGTACATCCACACGCACGGTTCCATGCATGTCGCACTGGCAGGCCCTGATCGCCCTTCCTTCCTTCCTTTCCCTTTCCTTGCAGGCTGGGGATAATGGCGGTTTGAAACGGCGCTCAGACGACGCCGGGACGTTGGTCGCCAATGCCAAAAATAGGACAGTGGTCGTGGTGTCCTCGACGACGACCACTGCCTATGATACCAAGTAGCGAGGGTTTCGTTCCTCCCTCCACAATGCATAATGCCATTCACGTTCATTCTTCACACGTTTCGTTTCACGGTGGCGTTGCCCAGTTGGTGTAGTGCATGTTACTAATTAGCTACGTTTGGAGGGGACTCTCTATTTATCAAATATTTGAGATACGTGTCATTCATTTACTGTGGTGCACCCTATAGTAGTAGTAGTAATAGTAGGCTCGGCTGCTCTGTGACTGTGCATTTTATTTTACTAGGGTTGTACTAGGGCGGCGAAAGTAATCTTGGATTTGAATAATCCTGTAGTCAGGAGTAATGAACATCGAAGTGGATCTAGTTTCCCCTTCCAGCGGAGCGGTGGCGCATGATCAGATTATGTACGCCCGTTCGAATTTGGGGTCTTCGCCAAGACCGGCCTCTCATTAAATTTTGTCATCAATACATACCCTACCCGATCACCGACAGCTGCGCAGAATCAGAACACAGTTCGCTCCACAGGCATAGGCATAATGCACATGGAGCAGCACCGCTCTTCGGTTAGAACCATCATTACAACTACGCACATACACGGTAAATAAAAATAAGTGATTCGGGAATTGAAAGAATCAAGGAGTGACTGAATATCGAGGGGGTCCTTCAGGGACTGGAAGTGGCCTAGGCTGTTTGGTGTCTCCTACATGCGCCATGGCACCCGACACGAATCCGCTGCCGCTTGATGCACCAAGGCTGACACCACTCTGACCGGGAAAAGAAGAGGATGAAGCAGACAAGGCCGACGGGGGTTGTGAGGTGGAAGGTGATTGGCTCATGAACGCAACAGCCTCGGTCGGGGACGACTCGGATGCGTCGTTGCCCCCCTTTGTACGATTCCTCCGCCTCAAGAAGAAAACAAGGAAGCCAACGAGCAGGATGGCTGCGGCTCCCCCGAGCACGCCGCCAACGATGGCTCCGACGGGTTTGCTTTTGAGTGATGGCGAAGTTTCGGGGTGGCCCGCGGGTACCGTCAGGTGGATATGGTCCAAGGTAAGTGGTGTGAAGCTCGAGTTGCCCTCGTACGTGACGACGATGGTGTGGGGGCCATTCAACAGGTCGGGCGTGGTGAAAAATAGTTGGTTGAAGAGCGACGTTCCGTCGAAGGGTGGGTGTCCTACGAGGGAGAATGACGTCGGGGGCCCGCCGTCGATGGAGTATGAAGCAGAGGTCCCGTTGCCGGGTAACTCTACAGGGATGTACCCCAGCCACGCAAGTCTCGTGCCTGTGCAGACGTCGAATGAACTAAAATACGGAAACTGGACTGAAGGAATGGAGGAATAAAGGACGTTACCTGTGAAATCGAAGCTCACTTTCGCGCGATTTGTACTGGTCATGTTGGCCACTCCTCCCAACGCCTTCCAGGTCGAATCGTACAATAGCGCAGGATCTGTATTTTCGACAAGAATCACTGCATTTTCGGTTGGCGGTTTGTCAGGTGTATATTGCAGGTAATCGACCCAAAGGGTGCCCGTCGTGATATTCCGCGACTTGAACGTGAGTTCGTGGGGACCGTTGTTCAGCAGATCACTGTTGCAGAGGAGCCAGTTGTTTTCGTGGAATGGATTTGCTTTGGATGCGCCAATGTTGACATTGTCGATGAAGCACTCCCACGGAGGGGTGAAGTTTGGTCCTCCGACGGCCCCGTAATCCCCGTACACTGGAGCAAGATTAACTGTTCCAAAAACCCGGATGGAACTGCCTAACATCAAGTAAAACTGGATGTGAGCAAGCCATACACCCACGACGCGTGATGTGAGTAACGCACCTTCGAACGAGAAAGTGAAACTGCCGTCTGAAGTCGCTGCGTGTACCGTATGGTTGTACGTCTCTCCATACGTCCCAAACTGGTCCTGACTACCTGCAATGTCCGATTCCCAACCGGAGCCTCCGTACCGGATTCGAGGATCAGTATCATCGATGACAACCGGCCGAACAGACATCGTCAAGCGCGAACGCAAGTGGTCGTGGTAAAGAGAAGACGTGGGAGGGAGAACAGACCATTCGCGTTGCAACTTTAACTCCTCATCAAGAACTTAGTCGTACATAGGCTAACAGGTGATCTTCGGCGTGGGTTTGTCAGTGACAGTTGATTCGGAGGTTGATCCAGAGGGGATCCAGATGGAACAACAATGATGCGTTTAAGGGTTGCCTAAGGGCCAAGTCCATGCCCACGCGTGCTGATCGACGCCGAGAGAATAGAAATGCGATGCGCATTGCGGGGCTGTGAGACCGCGGCGGGTCAGGCGCTCAGGAGCGAATGCAGCTGGCGATTATAAGTCCTTTCCATGTATTACTTACATGCATCTACGTCTACGTTCGAAGTATCGCGGCGATTCCTTCCCGTGTTTTAGGATTATTAGTTCGGCTCCACCTTTGCGAGTAACGAATGGCCGGTCATTTCTAGATGAGGATAAACAAAGAGATATGTATCAGTGAATCATGTTAGCCTGTGAGGAATGAGTAATGAGGACTTACCCTTGGGGATGGGCAAACCCTGAAAAAGATGATTATTTATAAATAGATCAATGGGAAAGATGAAAACCAGGCTCCTGGCTGGGCCTCTAAGGACGCACCATCAAATCCAAAACAGTCGGCGCAACATCGCACAGCGCGCCCTCCTCGACCTCAGTCTCATCCTCGCCCTTCCTTTCCTCATCGTTGAGGAACCTGTATTTCTTGGGGTCTCCCGTCATGATGAAGGGCACGGGGTTCGTTGTGTGAGCGGTATGTGGCGCGCCCGTCTCAAGGTTCTTCATCTGTTCGGCATTACCGTGGTCAGCCGTGATAAGCAGGATATACCCAGCTTCCTCTGCCGCCTTGTAGATTGTACCGACGGCGGCATCCGTCTCAGTGATGGCCTCCACGGCGGCGTCATACACGCCGGTGTGTCCGACCTAAGTTTCAAGTAGATCAGATGAAGCGGAGAAAAGACGCCGGGCGGGGAGAGCGATAGTACCATGTCGGGTGGAGCAAAGTTGCACATTACGAAGTCGTTGTCACCCTTCTTCAAAACCTCCGCGACTTTATCGGCGACGCCGTGCACACTCATCTTGGGGAGTTTGTCGTAGGTGGCAACCTTGGGGGAAGAAATGAGGTGTCGCTCCTCGTTCTCGAACTGTTTCTCGACACCGCCGTTGAAGAAGAACGTGACGTGGGCGTACTTTTCAGTCTCTGTCAAGAGAGCTTGTCAGTCGATCGGGAAAGTCAACAAAAGATTGAACTCGCTCACCGGCGATATGGGCTTGCTTAACGCCTTCCTTGGCGAGCCACTCCGCCAGTACATTTGTCATGGCCTGCGGAGGGAAGGCGACATTAAAAGGGAATTCGGCGTTGTAGCGAGACATGGTGGTAATGTTCTGCTGAAAGTGTCGGCGATGCAACTGGTAAGACGCATACGATACTCACGAGATTTTTAGGAACATCGACCTCCACCGGCTTGTCCGGAAGGCCGAGAACAGACGCTATTTCGCGCATGCGGTCTGACCTGTAGTTGAAGAGGAAAATGGTATCGTCATCTGTGTACGGCGTTAGCCTCGATGTATCGCAGACAAGCTCAAACGCACCTTTGATACGTCCAGCGTCTCCGTTCACAATGATGGGCTTCAAGAACTCGTCGGTGATGTCTTTCTCGTAGTTCGCCTTGATCACGTCAACCACACCTCCACTACCTTTCCCGTCTTCGCCCTCACCCTTGACCAGTCCATCAACCGCGACCTTGACGCGCTCCCACCGTTTGTCGCGGTCCATGGCGTAGTATCTTCCCACTACCGTGGCCAGCTCCCCGTATTCCTCCTTTTTCAAGAAATCGAGAAGATCCTGCGCGTATCCTGCCGCTGAGCGTGGGGCAGTGTCGCGTCCGTCTGCGAAGAAATGGATGTAGGTGTGGGGAACCCCGATCTCCTTCGCAGTCTCGAGCAGAGCGTAGAGGTGGTTGATGTGGGAGTGGACACCACCGTCGGAGACCTAGGGCGCATAATGAGGCCGAGATGGAGCATTTGGGTCGTCTTACGCACTAGACCAATTAAATGAAGCCTCCCGTTACCGTCCTTGGCACGTTGGAAGCTGTCGACAATGTTTTTCGTCTTGTGGAACTGCCTCTTCTTGATCGACACATCAATCCGCACGATATCCTGCCACACAACGCGACCTGCGCCGATGTTCAAATGCCTGGCGCTCGATATGAGTGGAGGGTTTTGTAGAAAGCACTCAACCTACCCAACTTCGGAGTTGCCCATGAGCCCCTCGCTGAGTCCTACCGATGTCCCGTGTGCAGAAAGTAGTCTATAGCTATGGTCGGCGGCGATTTTGTCCATATTTGTCGTGTTTCCTGCTTCTATAGCATTGCCTTCGAGCCCGGGCACCGTCGCAACACCCCAGCCATCGTGAACACTTCGATAGTGCGTTAGGAAGCAGAAAAGTGGACCGCTGATAGTGGAACTTGCATCAAGCAAACTTTGTTCTTGACTACAGCAGGCATTTCAGACGAGTGGAATAAGCGAGAGCTACAGATGAGGTGAAGAAGATATCAAGATGAAAGTACAAGCCGATTGATTGAAAGTTGTTTATCTCGGTTGAGGCTAGATAATAGATTACGGCTAGATTACGGCGCATGTGCGTCCTTACTCCGAAGAGCCCTCCAAACCAATTTCAAATTCAATTCCAACATGGTGCGCCTGTCGACACACCTGGCTGGAGCGTCTCAAGTTTTCTAATTGGATCGAAAGTATGCGAAAGCAGTGGAAAGATCAAGTTGAGCTTGGTACATAGGAGTGGCAGAGGATGACGCTCAGTTGACACTCACAATGCGCTCACAATGCGGTCGAATCTTTCCTCAAGCGGTGAAGTGTTAAGAAAAGCTGGAGGAACGTGTGCTCGGGTGGAGCCGAACATGCGATTATATATTGAGTAGTACAGCGCATAATTTACACTCTCGACCGTTTTGAATTTTTTGAATGTATTTCGTCTGATGGGGAGTGGAGACCACTGAATAATGTCTGTAAGCCTGACCTTTAGAGTAAAGTAATATACCTAGTCGGTGAAGGTAGGATAAAGGATTCAAAAGAATGGGTAGAACTCAACAGATTTTTGTGCCTGCCAATATTCTAGAATGGGTATCGTACACCGCTGTTCAATCAATGGAGACGGAAACACCGCTTTAAGCGATCGTCTTCTCCAGTGAAAAAGTCTTAGCGGAATCAACAGTACGGATAGTGGTCTCCTCGACATTGATTTGGAGCTGTGAGATAAGGATGAGTCCGGAATATTCAGACAAAAACCCTTCAAGAAAAACGTACATGGCTCGGCTTCGGGAGGTCAGGCATGCGCTGCCGTTGTAGCTTAGCCTTGGAAACACCTTCGCAGGATCACAAATACACTAACGTATAATCTTCTACCCGGGTTGAGAGATTGATTCTTCGGTTCTAGGGAGTAGACGGGGAGGCCGCGCTCCCCTGACCGCGATGAAAGAGTCCTCGAGTGATAGCCTTGGTTAAGGGTTTTCCGGGTGTTCAGACTAACCAGAGGCCGTGTCAGCGCGCTGAACGGAGAAGTGAACGAGATATAGAGCTCACGTTGCCAGCAAGGAATTGGCGTAGACTAACGGATGATAACTCTTTGATAAGAGCGGTAAAAACACAATGAGCCGGGCTTGCGCAACTTACATTTACTGATGGCGAAATGAAGACCCATGAAGATCAAGTTAGTTGGCATAGTTAGCCACTGAGTCTGCTGTTAAAGTCCGCAAGCCCTCGAGCAGGAAGCACTCACGCATATCATGGACAAGACAGTCGCCGCACTAGCTCGAACACTGATCAGCCAAAGTCCATAGTATTTAATAATGTTGGCACCAAGTCAACGACCCATTTTCAAATGCGTAGAGCATCAATGAGTCTAAGATGTGGTTGATACTGGAGTTGCAGTGTTTAATTATTCAGAGCACTTGAAAGCGATGTGTTGGAATCTTACAAACCTCGCATTAACGTTCTTTTGCCGTCCAACCATGAGGAAGGAGCAGAGAAATCCGGTGATGAGAACGTCCAAAACGCTTGAAAGTGCTAGACCCAACGTAAAGGACCACTAGTAGATGGAGTCATCAGCATTCCTTATCGGGGAGCAGGCCTGTGAAAGCATCCTGACAGTATAGTTTTCGACGAAAACGCGCAAGCTCTTCAATGTGATCCTGTGCATCCAACGTTTAACACTGAAGCTCGCGAAAGGTGACGACATACATCTTGATCGTGGTCACTGAAATAGCAACGTAAGGCTTCAGCGATGGCACTAGACGTCGAGGAAGACTCACAACACGCAAAGCCTATGTCACAGCGTCGTCTTGAGTGTCAGATTCAAGTTGCAGTTATTTTGCTTACCAAGACGTAGGCAAGCAATAGTAGCCTAATGATAACGAGAAGATGTCAATATCATTTTCGTATGGTGAGACGAAGGCAGTTATACCAAAGGGACAGCGATAAAGTAGCTGTCGAAACTAACTACGCGATTGTTCAGTTTGTGGATGGGTTTCCCGCAAATCTGAACGACCCACGTTTGAAGATCCTGTGAACGAAGAAACTGGGGCGCGAATAATGTGAACGTTTCGCAATGGCGTCCAAACATCCTAAGCTCACCAATGGACTAGGAACGTGAGTAATGCCTGAAAGCCCAACGGTCAGATCGGAGAGACTTCGACGTGCATGAAGACCGTCGAACCGTGAATGCGATCGTAAGCTGTCGTTAGTAAATCCGTTATGAGCGATGCGACAACGATTGGTTCAACAGAAAAGCCGCGTACCGCGAGACTCCTTGAGAGCACAGAGAAAAGTCAGGATGGTCATGTGCTTGCGTCTGGGGTAGGACATACCAGGGAATGAAATCGATCCGTGTGGCGTCTCCGAAGTGCTCGATTAGATGATCCCACAGTGACATGCTCACAAAAATGGTGTGAAAAAAATCCAAGAACCTAGAAATCATCAGCGGAATCATCTGAGACGCAACAATAGGTTCAATACCAGACAGTGACAACCTATACAAAGGCTGGCGATAAGCATACGGCAAAAACGACATCGCTGAGTAGCGACGAACCAATGTTTTGATAATTGAAGGGTCTGATGAGTAGTATTTGAAGTAGGTGAACACTTGCGCAGTGACGACACCTGAAAAGCTGCCCATGAATCCCTCAGATACTTTTCGCACCATCGATGTTGCTCATGACTTACGCAGCAGCAACTATGGCACCAACGAGGAGGGCACCGAAGGTCGTTGAAATGTCAAGCATCTGCGCCACCATTAGTAGATCTAAGGAAGGCTTGACAAATGTAAGGACAGGAAGGAGCTGGGCGAGATGGATATCGAGGAAGCTTTACTGGCTATATATTTTCGGCATCACTTACCGACATGTAGGGGTGGTATGCTCCCGAGATGCTATTCGGCTTCCGCAGAGTCCTGCACCCAGCCTGCACTCGACATGTTCGTGTCAAGATTCAAGAAGCGAGGGTCACTGCTAGCGAAATGTTATTCCGAGAGGTTTCCGTAAACGCGGTCATCCATGGAATGAGCCCATGGTGTCGCAGAGTAGCAATGTATGTCCTGCCATGGGTTTGATATGAGGCGGCGGCGTTGCATGAGGGTTCCGCACATAGGTTCGAACGGGGACATGGTCCTGAAAAATGTGGTTTTGACGACATGCAGATACAGAGGAGTTGGAGAAGAAGGAAATATCAATCCTTGATAAAAGGAGTCGGAAATTCACTAAACGGTTCTTTTCAGGATCGGCAGGATGCAAAACAGAGTTGAAACAGAGCGCTTATCAGTCAGATGATCGGATTCTTCGGGCCGCGCTTCAGAAAACGAAAACGAGTGAGATTCAAATTTGGTGGGCTCGGCTGCGCTCAAGGTGCAGCCCTGCCCGTTCAGGCATCGGATGCGAAGACCGGCACCATCCAAACGGACCTTGTGGCCGCCAGAGCAAACTTTGGAATTGAAGCCTGTCAAAATATCCCCCGTCAATTATACCCTGACAGGTATTTCCAACATGAACGGCGGAGGTGGTGATCATTAACACGAAACGCTCACCATTCAGAAAGAATATGTAGCGTGCGAACTTGGAGATTCGTGGCTTCTGAATCCCAGGGACCTCCCCCGCCTCCTTTGAAATCGCATCGTTGGAAGAAGAGAAGTGGCAAATATAACAATCTTCTTCACATTTTCGTAGACAGTACGGCTCGCATGACATGAGGCCAACCTCTTCAAAACAAGGAACAACGAGTGCGCCGTCGAGAATAGTTATGCATACGCCACTCTCCTATATATAGGTAGATCGAAATGTGCAAGGGTAGGATGAAAGGTTTCAGGAACATACCTCGACATGCAACCATGTTGATCCCGAACATGTTGTTTTTGTGCCGGCTGCACCTACGTATACATATAGCAGTAGCATGATGTCTGGGATACCTGGATTCATGGGGTCGCTGTCCGAAGTCATATATATAAGTACGGCTTGCTGAAGTGCGAACTGCAACAAAACCAATAGGCAAAGATGCTGCTTGTCCAAAACTCAGCTATTTTTCATCAGTTATCCTGTAACACATACATATGTGGTTGGCCGAAGGGAATATGGCAACGTTGAGGTTTTGCTTGTGCTTCGGGCACTGGTGTTCCCTGCGATGTTAGGCTCATTGGAAGATGGACCGTGTGTTTGAGAGCAACAATCTTTGTGAATTCCACGTAAACGACATAGATCTGTAACTTGTTAAAAAAAGGTTTGCTATAGATAATCAGAGTAGTCACTCCAGGACTCACATGAAAGTTCGTTCCAGGGAAAGTGTGACAGCGCCGACGTGAATGTCGCGTGCTGTCACAATGGTCACAACCAACCTTGTAGGCCGACCAGCATGAGTGTACGCCTAAATTTTTGCTGGTCTTGCGTTGCTGTTAATTTTCCTTCAGACGTTCACTGTAGCAGAGCCTATGGATGAGGACATCCTCAGTGATGTGGTGCCCAGCAACATCGTGTCGAGACAGGCGAGTTCTACTTCAAATTCGTACATATGAATGTGAACGTGACGTTATATCAGCCCAGCCAAGGCGCAGATGGCGAGAGCGAGTTCGAGGACGATGCCATGGACGAGGACGAGCTTGTGAGCGATACAGAGCAGCAGCCGGTGCGTCGTGGAGACTTCTGAAGTGTTGTGATGCTCATTTGTGGCACAGGACAAGGCGGTGGCCAAGGCTCAGGCGACGGAGGAGAAACGGAAGAAAAAGCAGAGCAGGAAGGTCGCGGAGGGAAAGCTACAGGTGAAGCGTCAGGAGATGGACAAGGCCAAGGTGCGCGATTTATTACCGTCGGTGGGACGAAACTGACGCGGGCGCGCGCAGATGGCGGATGCGGTGAAACGGTACTCGTATCTTCTAGGCCAGACCGAGCTGTTCAAGCATTTTGTGGACATCAAGGTGAATGGGCTATCACATCGTGGTATGCGCGTTTTCTCATGGTCATCCAGCGCGCCCGCGATCCAGAATACGCTGCGATGATGGACGCGCAGCCGAAGCCGAAGGGGCGTGGTCGGAAAAAGGCCAATGAGAACGTTACTCGACATCGGAAGTCTGAAAAGGAGGAGGACGAAGAGCTGCTGAAGGACGGAGAAATCGCCGCGGACGGTAATGACCAGCCGTATGTCTTTGAGGAGTCGCCGAGCTGTGAGTTTGCCACTTTGTCACTTGCGGTTGTGCTCACGTTGTGCCCACACTGCCGCCAGTCATCAACGGTACCATGCGCGCCTACCAGCTCCAAGGTCTCAATTGGATGGTCTCATTACACCACAACGGTCTGAACGGCATCCTCGCCGACGAGATGGTGCGAGGCTCCTTTTACCTTTGATTGCCCACTCCGCTAACTCCGCCGCAGGGTCTCGGTAAAACCCTCCAAACCATCTCTTTCCTCTCCTATCTCAAGCACTACCGCGACATAACTGGTCCGCATCTAGTCGTCGTGCCCAAGTCGACCCTCCAGAACTGGCAGCGCGAGTTCGAGAAATGGACTCCAGACGTGAACGTCGTTATCCTGCAGGGGACTCCGGCCGAGCGCGCCGAAATTATCGCGAATCGGCTCATCACGCAGGATTTTGAAGTGTGCATCACGTCGTACGAGATGTGCCTCATCGAGAAGTCGAGTTTCAAGAAGTTCTCTTTCGAGTACATCGTCATCGACGAGGCACACCGCATCAAGAACGTCGACTCTATCCTGTCGCAGATCGTCCGCGAGTTTATGTCTCGAGGCCGCATGCTCATTACCGGCACGCCGCTACAGAACAACTTGAAGGAGCTGTTTGCGTTGCTTAACTTTATCTGCCCCGAGATCTTTGTGGATTACAAGGACCTGGACAGTTTCCTCCACAAGGATGACAGTGGGACAGATGCGGAGGAGGAGAAGAGCAAGAAGGTTGTGGAGGCGTTGCATAAGATTCTTCGGCCATTCTTACTGCGGCGAGTCAAGGCAGACGTCGAGAAGAACCTCCTTCCCAGTGCGTTTCCTCTTCTATTGGACTACCAACCATGCTGACCTTCGATTCAGAAAAGGAGATCAACATCTATGTCGGCCTGACAGACATGCAGCGCAAGTGGTATCGCTCCGTTCTCGAGAAGGACATCGACGCCGTTAACGGTATGCGCGTATTATCGTCTCTCATTTGCCATTCTCATGACGTTCCCCCTCAGGTCTCACAGGAAAGAAGGAGGGCAAGACACGTCTAATGAACATGGTCATGCAGGTACTTTCCTCCGCTCCATCCCCAATCTCAACTTTGGCACTCACCCTTCACTCCGCTCACAGCTCCGCAAAGTGACGTGCCACCCGTATCTCTTCGACGGCGCGGAGCCCGGCCCGCCGTACACGACGGACGAGCACATCATCGAAAACTCGGGCAAGATGATTATCCTCGACAAGCTCCTCAAGGCTATGAAAGCCAAAGGCTCGCGCGTGCTCATCTTCTCGCAAATGAGTCGTGTGCTCGACATCCTCGAGGACTACTGCCTCTTCCGCCAATTCAGTGCGTTTCCCTATCTCTCCTTTCCTCGTACTGGTAAACTGATGCACCACTGCAGAGTACTGCCGAATCGACGGAGGCACGGCGCACGACGACCGTATCGTTGCGATCGATGAGTATAACAAGCCCGATAGCGAGAAGTTCATCTTCCTGCTCACGACGCGCGCCGGCGGCCTCGGTATTAACCTGACCACCGCCGACATCGTCGTGTTATACGACAGCGACTGGTGCGCCACCCCTTTCCTCCATCCTCTTCTTTCCCCTATGCTGACATGGCCAATGCAGGAACCCTCAAGCCGATCTGCAGGCGATGGACCGCGCGCATCGTATCGGGCAGACGAAGCAGGTGTACGTTTTCCGATTCATCACGGAGGGTAGCGTGGAGGAGCGCATGTTGGAGCGCGCGGCGCAGAAGCTGCGGCTCGACCAGCTCGTCATTCAGCAGGGGCGGACGCAGCAGGCCAAGGCGGCGGCGAACAAGGAGGAGCTGCTCGAGATGATCACGCACGGCGCGGATAAGATCATCAATGCGTCGGAGAAGTGAGTTCCCTCTTGTTACTTTCGACTTGGGACTGACGGCGTGATTCTGGTAGCCTGTTGGTGAACGATGATATTGAGCAGATTATCCAGCGCGGGGAGGAGCGCACGTCGGAGTTGAATAGCAGGTACGAGGGGCTCAACCTCGAGGATCTTAGCAACTTCAAGAGCGAGGCGAGCGTGCAGCAGTGGGAAGGCGAGGACTTCCGGCCAGGGGTGAGCGGTCTTTCATTTCCACTGGGAACATGGACTAACATCGACCGCGAACACCACAGAAAAAACAACTCAACTTCAACCTTCTGTCGCTCTCCAAGCGCGAGCGCAAGTCGAACTACTCGGTGGACAACTACTTCAAGGACACGCTGCGCGCTGGGCCCTCGAAACCCGAGAAGCCGATCAAGCTACCCCGGGCGCCGAAGCAGATTTCTATGTACGTCTCTCCTCTTCTCCATCTTCGTATTCGATTGTTTCCCCCGCGTGCTGACGATGACTTGCGCGTACGACAGCCAAGACTTCCAGTTCTTCCCACCCGAACTCTCCGTCCTACAAGAGCGCGAGCTGGCGGTGCACAAGCGGCTCAATGGGATCACTGCCACGATCCGCGAGCCTGCGGGGCCGGAGGACACGCCGGAGAAACTTGAGGCCGAGAGGGTCGCTGCGCAGGAATTTATTGATACTGGTGGGTGTACTCTACTGCATCGTCTGGCGTCCACCGATGTTGATTGCCCCGCTATGCGCTAGCTGAGCCCCTAACGGAGGAAGAGCTGGCAGAGAAAGAGGCGTACATCGAGGAGGGTTTCCCGGACTGGTCACGACGCGACTTCCAGCAGTTCGTCAAGGGGCTGGAGGCATACGGCTGGTGTGTTATCTTTCCATTCTTCGATTTATGGCCAATCTAACGCTGCGCGTGCAGGGGCGAGCCGTACGAGGTGTACGCTGCTGAGATCCAGGAAAAGACGCCTGCGGACGTGGAGCAGTACTACCAGACGTTCGAGCGGGAGTGGAAGACGCTTGCGGAAGCGCCGCGAATCGAGGCGCGCATCGCGGAGGGGGAAGCCAAGCGCACGAAGCGGGACAACCTCGAGCACCTGCTCGCGCGCAAGATCGCGTCGGTCACGCACCCGATGCAGGAGCTGGAGCTGGCGTACCCGACGACCAAGGGCAAGGTGTACTCGGAGGAGGAGGACCGGTACCTCCTGTGCCGGCTGTTCCATTATGGGATGCAGGCGGACGACGTGTATGAGCGGATTAAGAAGGATATCACCGAGTTCCCGGTGTTCCGGTTCGACTGGTTCTTCAAGAGCAGGAGCCCGGTGGAGCTGGGGCGGAGGTGTAATACGTTGCTTGGGATGATTGAGAAGGAGGCGGAGTTGAGGAGGGAGGAGGAGGCGGCGAGTAAGAAGAGCAAGGGGAAGGTGTGTGTTTTCTGTTCCTTTTTCTTCTTGAGGATAAACGCAGCTGACATACATACGTCCCCCCAGAAACGCGGGATTGAAGAGGTACAGAAGGCAGAGTCGAGGCCGGCGACACCTGCGGGGTCTGCGTCGGCATCGGTGTCGGCCAAGCGTGCGCCCAAGAAGAAGAAGACTTAGACGGGCGCGGACATCCATTTACTTGCTTTCCATTCATTCATTCACCACTACATACTGTGTTTATAATATTATAGAGCCTGTTGCACCCGATGCCGAGACCATTCCCGAGGGTCACAACCGCGTCCCGCTTGAATCTTCGTCAAACCTGGGACGCCTTCAGGCGTCAATGTGCCTCTTATGGGCTAGTGGGGCGGGATAGCATCAGTGGCATCAGACAACCATATCTAACCGTATCGACGAGCCATGTGAGCCCGATCACCTCAAGTTTTGTTGAAATATAACTGCGCTGCGGTTCTAGTTTTGTTTTTGTGCTCTCCTCATTGTCCATATCTGTACCACCATCTAATATTTAGTGGACTGCGCGCTGCACCTATTAATGCAGCGCGTCTGGTCAACGTACCTCGACAACCGCGGCCGCAGCAGCAGCCCCCATACGGTGAGAACTTTTTTTTTCTGGTTTTATTAGGGCCGTCGTAACGTAACGTGTTACTAATACTTGGTGATCCCTTCATTCTGCCTGCCGTTCTTTTTGCTTGCTTGCTCTTCTCTAGATGGATTCCCCTCCGTAAGTCCTTGTTCCTCGCGTTCAAGTCTCCGTACACATGACTGACCAGTTTTCCTTTCTTTCCATTCATCATAGTAGCCATTCCCGGCCGGCCTCAGTAACCTCGCACGCACACTCGTCCTACTCCTTCGCAGCTTCGACACGCCACATGCTGCGGGACTCTTCCGGAGGCGGGCCCCTCGACCCCCCGCACGCGCCGTTCGCCAGCTCCAAGTCGTCGTTCTCTAACTCGGACGGCGGCGGCAACGTGTCGCTTACGGTGAACTACCTCCCGTCCAAGTTCTCGTCGTCGCTCCTGCAACCGGGAGGGAGCCTGACGCGGAAACGCAAGGGAGGCAAGGGCGGGATAGACCCTGATATACCGAAGCGGGGAGGCGGTGTGGAGGCGTTCAGGAGTGGCGAGGCGAGAATGCCTGGCGACGGCGACGACGATTACGACGGCGTGCAGGGTGGATGGTTCGGTGGCCAGGGTAGTGGTCCAAAGAAACTGCTGCGGTGGAACAAATTCAAGTGGATTCTGTTCCTCGCCAACGTCCTCGTATGTTCTCTTCTCTCTTGATGATTGTCTTCTTTTTACCAACTTCATCCAGCTGACCCTCTACTCCCTCATCGCGCTCATATTCTGCCTTTTGACGTGGTTCAATATCTGGGAAAAGGCCGACATCGTCCGCGTGGGCAACCGCTCCGAGCTCATCGTCTCCACCCTCGCCGCCTCGTTCGGGCTCTTCACCTCTGTCGTCGGCTGGGCCGGCATCCTCATGAACAACCGTTCCTTCCTTGCCGTCTACACCTTCTTCCTCTGGATCACATTCGCCTTCCTCGTGGTCCCCGGCTACATGTCCTACCGGCGCCAGGCCTTCAACCTCGAAGGCAAGATCAACGCCCAGTGGTCCCGCGCCCTCGGCACCAGCGGCCGCGCGCGCATCCAGACGCAGCTCGAGTGCTGCGGGTACTTCAGCCCGTTCGTCGAGGCCACCGTCACCCAGACGTGCTACGCACGGAGCGTGCTCCCCGGGTGCAAGAAGCCGTATCTGGACTACGAGGCCGTGGTCCTCCGACGGTGGTACATCGTGGCGTTCTCCATCGTTCCCGTGCACCTCTTCGTGATCGTCGCGGGCCTGCTGTGCTCGAACCACGTCACGTACCGCTTCGGCAAGGGTATGATGCCCAAGGCCTACCGCCTCAGCCTCAACTCCATGGCCGTCATCATGGACAACTACGCCAAGTACGTGTCATCATCTCTGTAGACTGTCACACACACAGAGCTCATTTCCATCTCTAGTCAGCTGGCAGAACAGTACGGCTCCGAGGTCGCCTCTCAGATCCTCGCCAAGTCGCGGTCGAACCTCCACCTCGACAGGATGCAGAACATGCCGTACACCTCGGGCGCACAGCCGTCGTCCTACCACGCAAAGTACGACTCGGTGGGCGGGCGCGCGCCGGAGGGCGCCACTTAAATCTCCGGCGGGTACATGAATATGCATACCTTTGATTCCGCTACCCCCCACCACTGACGGATGCCTCACGCTCGCACCCCCGACGCCACATCATCATCATACCTGCCCGGACCCTGCATCGCTACCCAACTGACCTGTACAGAGAACGGAGGATACCACTCTGCCCGCCTGCCTGCCTGCTGCCTATACACCACATACCCGTATCATACCACCCCCGCCGTACTATCGCCCACTATCGCCCACACGCATCGACGATCATCACTACCCACCGCCCACACGCGCACCCCCTTCGTTTTTGTCTTCCTATATTTTTGCGTATATATATACCTATATCAGTATTGTGCCTCGTAGCCGCTAACTTATGTACCGAACAAGCCACTGCATCGGCGAGTATGGAGCTGTAAATATACATACCCGCTGTGAATTTCGGGGGTCGCTTCGGCGCAAGGGGATCATAGCGGGCGGGTCCGAATACGAGACTGCCAATATGTATTGGCAAGGTATTGGATACAGACATATCGGCGATCGCGCCAACGCACATACTGTACAGAAAAGTGAAAACTCTTGATACAGTAGCCCCTCGGAGCCAACAAGAGTTCAGCGGCGCATGTACATAGTGTCGCGTTTTTTTTATAGTGCCTTGCTGCAGTGACCTGCTATGGAACTTGAAAGATTCCTCAAAAAACGCACGTCACCATCATGGCGCAAGCGTGGTATAACATACAGGTACAGGATTCTAGAAGCTATTAGCAACGTCGTGAGCACTGAAGTCTCCAGAGGCGTCATATGCGACGCCCTCGGATCAAACGCTGACGAGACATTCAACGTCGTTGTTCGGGGCAAGCTCTCGTCTATGCATCTCTGGAACCTGGGTCATCAGCGAAACAGCAGCCGCAACCAGCGCGTTTTCATCTCCAAATACGCAGCGCCGGGCGACACCCTGCGTCGCCGGGCAGCTGTACACAGGGATCCAGTAGTCACTGGTCTTACTCGGGGCGCCCGAATCAGTGTCAGATTCTGAGGAATTCCGGCGTCTGGGGCCGTGTGCTGGTCTGTCGAAGGAGTGTGCATTCGCTTGCTCGACGGGAGGCCCGGGAAGCCCAGCATCACCAGCTAGTGCCTTGAAG
>JABCKJ010000275.1:0-29057 GCA_018850815.1 Asterophora lycoperdoides
AGGTCCGAGAGGCACGCGTAATCACCGACGCAAATCAGTCGGTCGCCGGACCACGAGATGGTAAAGACGGTCTCGAGGGAGTGTTCGAGGTGTCGCCGTCCAATTTCGTAATTTCTCTGGCTGGTCACGGCCAAGCATGCAATGTCTTCGAGTACGTTGCCCAAATAAGCAAAGATGAGATCAATGAGCTCGTCCGATAGATGTCCAAATCCCGGGCCAGCAAAGTTTGCGGTGGAGCTAAGTAGAAGATCATGATAAGCTATGAGGAGCTGCTGGTGGACGACGTACAGTGGACGGCATTTCAGTGAGTATCTGCGGCACCATTTTTTTGTGAGTCGTTGTAGGTCGAATTGGCTGTACAGTTTGGCCGTGGCGCGCTTGAAGCCAGGCTCGGGACGAAATAGCGCATTCATGACATTGGCGTCGGTCTCCCAGTCTATCTCCCAAAAGACCTCGCCGAATTTTCCATCTATGCCGTTTCTGACCGGGGCGCAGTTGTCGATGTTAAACAACCTAAAGTACTGGCCCATTGATGAAAAGTTTTGGGAGGCGTCCGAGCGGACGCAAACACCTATAGGCCTCTGTAGTCCTATTTCTACCATTTCTGAGTCGTGCGGTACCGAGTTCAGGGTTCGCCATTCGACTTCATCTCGGCAACCCTTCGTGAGTCATTCTTGCCAAGAATTGTTCAACGATTCAAGCCAGCCGTAGAAAGCGCAAGTTGAACCCTGTAGCAATAGCCCTATGATGAGATTCGATAAACCAGGTGACACGCGGCGTGAACACATACTCAAAATCTATCGCTCCACCTCCATTGAAAAACTCTTGTGCGTCCGGGACTGTCAAGAATAAGTAGCGCAAATGGCACTGAATGGACCCAACTTCGCAGCAAATTCAATGGCCCAGTATTACATCAGCAGCGCGTGTTAAATAGAGCGGCTTCCTGACCACAAGCGCTCAATAATCCAAATCACAACCACCATCATCAATTTGCCATGTCTTTGCTCACAATCCACACCCTCAGCCCCTCCTCGTCCCCATCCTCTATTACACCCCACACCATCACCGGCAGTACCGAACATGCGCGTACGCCATTCCACCGCCGCACGCTCCGTGAGCGCTGTGGTGTAACCTTCTTTATATTCTTCGAACCCCCTAACCTTGGTGGGCTGTCTAAAGGGCATCTCGCGCCCACCAGGGAAAATCTCCCGCGTAGGCGGAGAAAAACCGCAGCGGTTGACCCCCTCTCCTCTACCCTGCCGCAACCCTCGATGAATCCGAAAGACGCGAGTTCTTCGCGCCTGTCGAGTTGATGGCGGTTGTAGTAGTAGGACACATCCTCACCCTCTCTCTTTGATATCCCATACCAAAATAAAATCTAAATTGTCCCTTACTTCTCTTGTGTGCATAGACAGAGCATGAGGCTCAATGGAAGATGTTCTCAATTCAAGCTCGCGGATTTCGAATTCGAAACGGAGTTCCCTCAGATCCCAGTGCTCACCAAAAGATCGACTATCATCTTTTTTAAAAGGTCTGTAAGGAGACTAAGTGCTCACCCTCATTGTCATGTCTTGACCTCCTTTACGGTCGCTCTGGAAACGAGCACTGAATGGCCCCTATTGCATTCAAGCTCTCTCAACGAACCCGTGGCTAGTAGATGAACATCTGAGACAGTTCCCCCAGACGGTGACGAAAACCGCACGCGATGAATGCAAGTGAATGCATTCGATCTGTTATCTACACCGTATATTTGGTCTCTCCTATTCTGGATGGTCCTTCAGCCAACGCTTTATGACGCTTGGCATGGGACACGCTGTGGATTGGCCGTGGCCGCCTTCCGAGTCGTACATTTTCTGGCAGCACTGGTACAATTTCCGGAGCTGTCGGTCACACTTCTCTGGTGAATAAGTATTTCTCCCAAGGCATGTCTGTAGGTCGCAGGCTATGGGGGTCACAAGGGGCGAGATTGTGATGTATCCGGGTTGCTTACCCTCGGTTTGGCACGCCTGGGACTAGACTATGTCAGTAGTTCTGGATACCACGTTTCACTCCATACAACTGACCTTCATCGCGTTGAATAAAGTAGGACAACACGAAATTGTTCCTTGAAGTTCACCAGATGGTGGTTGGCGTGAACGTTATCTGGCTGACGTCATCTTCTGTAGAAATCCATTGTCATTTGTGCCCAAGCTTGAACTACTTTCAGTACTGAAACAAGTAAGGTATGTAGGGCGCCCTCAGGCTGACGGCCGCAGAGCCCGTTATAGTACGCCTCGGTACAAAGCCTGTATGTACATTATCACTCTGCACGTAACGAACGATACATGGATGATATCATGTCAAATTCGAGACACGCAACGACTACTAAGTAGAACGTAATTATGTAGCAGGAACAATACCGATATGCAACGTACTGTCCACCGACCATCTCGAGCTCTTCCCGAGTCAGGATGTCCGAGTTGATCGCAGTGCGTAGCCACACCGCTACGCACTGCCACGTGCGCGTGAAGCGCGATCGACTTGCTCCTGACGGCGGCTTCAAATCTATTCAAATTGAATACTTATAGGGCGACTCCCAACTTGAAGGCGATGCTGCGCCGGGGTGCCCGACCATGGGGCGATATACATAGGACGTGTTGGAGACCATATTTTTCAAAACACGTTCTTTTCCCCTCTTTCAGTCGCCGGCCCTCCCCTCGATGTCACCGGCAGCAGACCCTATCGTGCTCGCCAGACGCTCAGGCAGCAGCAACAATGTCACAGTGGTTTTGGTACCTGCTATTGTGGGCGGGCTGGGGCTCATGGCTATCGCATTCGCGGCATGGATTTTTTTCTTGGCGCGGAGGAGGAGGAGGATTGTGCAGCCTGAGAAAAGCCGCTTTGACGGCGAACATACCGCGAGCGCTGCATCCGAGTCTCTTCTGCATCCTAGAGATTACTGGAGTGAGGCAGAGAGCGGCTACACTGGGCCACACGGCTATACTTGGCCCGGCTCCTTCCAGCCTCAGCACGAGCAGAACCATAGCACTGCGAAACCGGTGGTCGATGAGAAGTTGACTGTACCCCACATTCCTGTTCCCTCAATCGCCACTGTCCCCGTCTTGCCCGACCCTCAACGACGGAGTATATTCCCTCCCGCCATTCCCCCACCAGCATCACACGCCACTGTTTCCTCTGCCATTCCTGAATCTCCCTACGACCAGCCTCAGCACGAGCAGAACCACAGCACAGCGAAACCGGTGGTCGATGAGAAGTTTTCTGTACCCATTCCTTTTCCCTCGATCGCCACTGTCCCCGTCTTAACGGATATGCCCGACCCTCGACGACGAAGTCTATCCCCTCTCGCCATTCCCCCGCCGGCACCATACGCCGCTGTTCCCTCGACCATTCCTGAATCTCCCAACGCCTCTCCGCCCATATCGGCGCGCTCGGACGGCTCGATGTATTCTCAGGCGTCAGCGTCGCTATCCCGTCAAAACACTTCCATAATTCCACCCTTTATCCGCAGACTTACCCAATTGCGACATCGGCAGGATGAGGAGGCCGCCACAGAGCAGGTCGACATAAAGACCATCGGGAAGCTTCTGAAAGAGCGTGCCAAGCGGAACCCCAACAAAGTCAGTCGCGATGTGTCTCTCATTGAGCGAGCGGATTCTATCAAACCCACTTCAAGTTGGGACGAGGACGACTCGGGTGATGATGGCGCCCGACCACTGCGCCACGTCCGCTCGAAGCGGTTGAGGGTGAAAAGGAAGCTTACATCCCTTGTCGCTGTGACAGAAGGCTCGGACACGGGAGCGTCTCCTCCTTCTTCGAGCCGGGCGCCAGTGACGACGGAGAGGGAGTGGCATGCTGCGGATATCGGGATTCCTGCCCTGCCTCCGCCTACACACTCAGCCGCCGCCTCTACACAAAATCAGGTTTCATCACAGCGCCCACAATCTTTCCCCGTCTCTCTCATGACGCCTCAGAACCAGACTATGGCGCTGCACAAGCCTAGGCGGTCGCTTGACGCGCAGACTCAGACCCACTGGCAAAGCGTGCCACCGTCTTTGAGGGCGGGCCGGGCGCCACCCATGGCACATGTCCGGCAGGAGAGCGCTTACAATACCATCGACCCGATGGGAAGGGTGAACCCTGCGCATGGGCCGACGGGTCATTTCGAACATTAAACTGGGAATCCGAACTCCTTTGGACGAGCCTTTGATTTATTACGGACTTGAACACGCACTTACTCTAGCGACACGGACGTCATTCGAATCCTGCACTTTGTATAATGGAACTTGTGTATCTATATTACCTGCTTCATCGTTTATGACACTTACGAACTATATTTATTCTCCACCGTCATTTTACTACTTAGCTTGCCGCACACGCATCCATTCCATTTCTTAGTACACGCGCACTGTCTTGCATTGATGGACAACACCACATGGAGTGAAATGAGTACCTATCTCGGAAAACAAAAACGGGAAATAGATGGCCAAAGTCGTCGTCGGTGTCGTCGAAGTCTTCATCCAATATGGCTTCAATCTCTTCGTCGAGTATATCGTGCTCCTCTTCAGTCAGCATGCCCTGCGGCAGGTCCGAGAGGCACGCGTAATCACCGACGCAAATCAGTCGGTCGCCGGACCACGAGATGGTAAAGACGGTCTCGAGCGACACTTCGAGGTGTCGCCGTCCAATTTCGTAATTTCTCTGGCTGGTCACGGCCAAGCATGCAACGTCTTCGAGTACGTTGCCCAAATAAGCCAAGATGATATCAATGAGCTCGCCCGATAGTTGTCCAAATCCTGGGCCAGCAAAAAATGACGATAAGCGATGAGGAGCAAAAAAGATTTGCAGCTGCTAGTGGAAGTATTAGCTGCAGCAGTTGTCTGTGATTGGTCAAGTTCGCTGTATGGTATGGTCGTGGCGCGCTTGAAAGTTTCCCAGTGTATCTCCCAAAAGCCCTCGCCGAATTTTCCACCCATGCCGTTTTCGACCGGGGCGCAGACTCAGTTCTCGATGTTAACAAAGATAAAAGTATGGGCCCAGGCCGCCCATTGATGAAACGTTGTGGGAGGCATCGCTCGACGCTGAGGCAGTGCTATTTAATACGATTTATTTTGAACGGGTTCAGCGATCGCGGTCATTGCTCGAAGGAACAAACGAGGATTGGCCCGGCGGCCATGATATCGAAGGTTTCAATATCGGGGACTGCCTCGTTGGAAAGACCGGTTGAAGATCGACAGTAGACATCCACGGTGAGTGGTTTTCGAGACGCCGAGAAGCAAGTGAAGTGGAAAGACACGTTCAACCCTCGCAATCGGAAAGGAATCATAGAACACATGGTTTGGTCGAGCACGCTTCGGGAGTCGACAAAGAGGCCGCGGTAGTACACATACAATGACAGATACAGCAAGAGTTATAAACCTTCACCACTTCTCATGAGCGGGACGCACTGAAGTTGTTTTATGCTGGGATCAGCGTTACTGAAGTCAAGGGTAAAAAGACGTACAATCGAGCTCCCAGGTCCAAGCTGTCCTGTCTTGGTTGACCAGATAAAAGTACGACTGAAACAGTGATAACCATAAGCATCTGGAGGTCGGCGTAAGAACGATTGTACTACCTCTGCAATACTCTCAGGAGTCAACGCAGCATCTGGATTGCCTTCTAAATGCGGGAACCGTTCAAGAGTGCGGTCCGAGCGGATTACTGTTATTTCCAAAGTCAATGACAAGTAAGCAGGATATAGTGAACGAACGTACCGCCGTCAATGATGGCCTTTGTGGTTCCAAAGAGACGTTAACTTTACTGACAAGTTCTAACAACTAAACTTACATGTGCGACCTAGTAGCATCATAGTCAGCGCGAGAAAGTCGAATCAGGGAGATGAAAGGAATACACACGTGGATATTCTGCTTGCCAAACTCCTTCGCCAAACTCTGCGACAGCGCTCGAAGTCCGTGCTTCCCAACTGCAAAGGTACTGGTTGTAACGTTTCCCCGAATACTTGCAGTTGCTCCGGTGAAGATCAGAGTGCCTCTCTTTCCGACAGGCTCGATTGCGTTGTCCTTAAAGGCCAGGATAGCTTCGCGAGAAAACGCGAATGCAGCTTCGATGTTGACGTCTAGCGATGAGCGAATATCTTCCTGAGTAACCTCGAGGAAGGGCTTCCAGACGCCATGCGCAGCGTTGAACACGGCAGCGCTGATGATGAAGTGTGGAGATGGATACTTGGAACGGATGGCGCCCCATACGGCATTGATGTCCTTGGGCGAATAGGATTCTACCGGGAAAGGGGATGCCTTGGATGCTGTGAGAAATGGGATATCGAGTCGATAGAACAAGAATCATACATCGCCTCCAGCTGCGATCAGCTCCTGTGCTAGTTTGTTGACTGAGTCAGCACCCCGGGCGACGAGAGCAACACTGTATCCGGCACGCGAAAATCGGCGACTGGAAGTAGGGAAAGCTCAAACTCAAGGTAACAGACAAAACAAGGAAATATCACAACGTACGCGACTGCAGCACCTGTGCTCTTGCCACTTCCCAGACCTTTTGGATGAGAGGTTGGTTAGATTTCCTCGAGAGCAGTCGAAGGTGACATTGGACATACCTGCGACGACAATGACTTTTGTGGGCTCAGACATAATTGGGACGTTGAGAGAAGGACTGGTATCGCAGGGCAGTCTTTATACATTATACACCAACAGCTTGAGACAGCTTGAGACTTTCCAGCACGCGATGATCAAGAATATGAAAGCATTCTGACGACAGCTGCTGAGTAACTGCCAGTGTCAGCAAGTTCAAAGATGTGCCGCATCCCCCGCCACGTCAGGTGGTGTTACTTGTATTGGGAAGGTACAGGAAGGTACTTACCAGTGAGAGGATGGATGTCAGCAGATGTCAGCACCATAAAACGGAGAAAATCCCGTCTCAACCATTGCATCAGATTGCATCTTCACAGCAGACCTTCAATGGCAATGACACATTATGGCAGGCTTCAGTAATTGTTGAGGTCGCTTCTCACGTGTCCGTGGTGTGGTTTCTCAATTCTAATACTATTACGAGTCAGTAAAGGAATTCGTTTGGGGGTCATCTGTGCCTGCGGGGGGTCTACCTATAAAACCGTAGAAAAGAAAGAAAAACTAACCAAAAATCTAAGTAAGTGCCGCGCGCGAAGAAACACAGGGATGAAGTAGATGGATGGGTCATGGCAAGTGCGACATGAAAACATGAACATGGAACAGGAACATGTAAGAGGCGGGGGAGGGTGTATGCTGAACATGGAGGGATGTGTGGAGAGGGCAAGGGGTATATATGCATTCGAAGCAGGGTGGGAAGTGATTATATGCGGAGTGTGGAGGTAGCGGTAGTGGTAGTGGTAGGGTGGGCGGGCGCAAGTGCAAGGGTAAGGAACCCGGCGGTACGCCGAGTCTTTTTGCAGACGGAAGAGGGGAGAAAGACGAGGGAAGGGTGGGGGGAGCGAGGGTAAGGCAAGACAGGGGAAATCAATATCGAATAAAAAGCCTTCGCAGAGGTAGTAAGTAGAAAGATCGGAACAGATTCGTCGTGACCCCAAGTAGGCGGGCTTAACATTATCACATATCATCATCGTGCACCACCATATCATAGGCTCCCATTCTCTTTTCCATCTGCATGCAACGGACTAAGCGGCAGCGGCGTCGGGGCGCGGGACGGCACGCGCGACGGGGTCCTCGAAGCATACGGCGAGCCGTACGGCGCCTGATTATACCTCGACGTATCGAGCGTCGCGTCCGCGAAGTCGCCATTGGCGGTAGTGGAGTCCTTGATACTGCTCATGCCGAGCGCGCTGGCGATGCCGAAGCTCGGGACAGACTTCTTGCGTGTGAACTGGCCGATGATGGGCTCATCGGGAGATACGGGGGAGCCGGCGACGGAGAGGAGGGAGTGCTTGTCTTTTTCCGTGCTGGAGGCGGCGGAGGAATTGGCGGAGCGGGAGAGCGTGATTATGGGTTCTTTCCCCGCGGGCTGGTTGTACATCCACGTAGCGGAGAGAACGGTGGAGGCGCCGATGATGAACGAGGGAGTGATGCGGAAGTCGAAGAGGAAGACAGAGGCGAGGAACGAGAGCACGATGGAGAGGCTCGTCGCGAACCCCTTGAGGATGTTGTCCGAGTACTTGATCACCACGGCCGTCACGAGCCCGCCAAACACCTGGATACCGACGGTCGCCCAGGCCCACGCGCCAAAGTTCCGGAAGAGATCGAGGAGGAAGCCCTGTGAGTTTGCGGGTTTCTCGCTGTAGATGATGGGGAGCAGCGCGGGGATCAAGGAGAACAGCGACAGCTGCACGTTGCGCACCCAGAGATCTGCGCGCGAGTTCTTGAGCACCATCTCAAAGTACACACCCGCGAGGCCGGAGGTGAAGCACGCGAGTGTGACCGCGCCGAAACCCTTCATGGGGTTCATGACGTGTACGTGGAAGTCGTGGGCGCTGCCGACGGTGGTGTGTTTCGGGCCGGCATGGCCTGCGCCTCCGCCGGAGGTCTGGATCTGGACGATCCCGACGCCGATGGCGAGGAAGAGGAGGGAGAGCCACTTGGTGGAGCTCAATCGTTTGCGGAGGAGCGCAACGGAGAACGCGGCGGTGGTGAGGATTTTCATCTGGTAGGTAACCTGGAAGGACGCGACGGGGAGGTTGGAGATCGCGACGAACTGCAGCGAGTTCTGCACGACGTAGAGAAGGGCCGGGATGGAGAGTTTCCAGCAGTCGGGGGAGAAGATATCGGCGCAGAGGCTCCAGAACGGTTTGGTGCCAGGGTAGGGGAGCGCGCAGAGGATCCCCCAGAGAGATTTGCGGCGCCATGGCGTTTCAGCTACCTCGCGGACGCGGGAAAGTGCGATTAAGAAGGATATAGAGCCCTTCAGAAGTTCATTCAGGAGCACGGCAGAGGCAGGGGAATATGATAACGCGGGAGGGGTCGAAACCCGCGAATAGTGCATTACGATCGAGAGGGCTGCGTTCTGGACGGCTAGTGTTACCAGTCTATTTTTTGAGTGAACCCTTGATCAGTAGTGTTTCGACAAGGGACGAAAAATAAACGCACGAAACGTATTTGAGCGGCATCCCGCATACTCTGGGACCGTCTGCAGAGGTGGATATAGGACTTGCGAGCTGGCCTTTATCGGAGTAAGGAAACGCAGAAGACGGCAGTAAAGGCGACAACCGCGGCGAAGAGTGGTGACTTGGGGGTGAAATGCCCAACGAAGACGATGAACGGACGATCGGCAACGAACGATGGTGAATTTCAGGGGAAGGGGGTCGTGATCCAGCCAAGTTTAACGCTGAATGGCGGGGAATGGGGCGGTTGTGGGCCATGGCGACAAGCAAATTACTATAGACCTGGTCAACGTCGACACTAGAAAAGCATGAGCTTAAGATGAAATGGCACCAGAGTCACGAGTCAGGATTTTGGCACTTACCTCAGTACCTGGTAAGGTAAGTAAAGTAAAGGAAGCCAACGCCGGACGCTGTACTTCACGGCGACGAGGGACGCTGAGCGACTTGGCGGTGAGCAGCGAACAGGTTCAGTAGCGAAGCAGCTGTCACAAATTTCAGAACCACCTCAATTTGACCGTTCCCACGTGTGTACTTATCCTACCACGGTTGCGTGATCCCAGGTTCGGTACCAAGTTCACACCTTCATATCTACGCTAGTGGCTACCAGTTGGCAGTGCAATGGCAGTGGCTACCTGAACTTGTAAGATTACTTACATGAAAACAGCCAAGGACACTCGCTATCCCGATCAACGGACCACACAATCTTTGAAAGAAAATAGCACAGTTGTAATTGTTCTTCAAAATCGCAATTTGCAATTCATTCAGTCAGATTGTGTATTGATAGCACTGGCGCCCCAAGAACGTCTGGTAACGCTCACTCCACAGCGACATAGCAGGGCGAAGAAGCTACTTAATGAGCTCAAAGCTTGCCATCCGAGGTGATCATCAAACATCGAACTCGCATCAGAAACTTGATGCCGGGTAAACGTGGTTTATCAGAGATTGTCGACGTCGCAAGAGCCATTATCGCGTGGACCAAGGCCCTCCTGAAAAAGAAAAGCACATGAGCGGTTGCGTTACGACAGGGCGCGGAGTGTGGGCCTCAGCCTCGCCTTAACATCTCCATCCGCACCCATCCATCACGGTCTGGATCCACCCGTCCATAGAACAGGGGAGGGACGCGTCGATGCCCATTAGAAACAGGGATCTCTCGAATAGAGACGGGGTGCGTTCCTTTACCAGGATTTTCTTCATCGGCCCACACGACCCGCACACACAACGATGGAAGCACAACTCACAATATTGTCAATACACCACGACCCGCACACAACGGAAACCACGAAGCGAGTATATTGCATGCAACACGAACACGGGTACGACGTAGCGAATAGAGAGAGAAGCTTAAGCATGTGAGGCGGCTCCAGGTGATCTCGCGTCCTGGCCCCTCGACCAGAGGGAGGAGCAATCAGCATAGATTGTTTTTGAGCAACTCCTCCTGTTACAGAGCTGCTCTGCGACGCTTGTCTGGACCATCCATCCTTGCACACGTCCACGAGTGAACAGGCAGGCCGAGAGGCGGAGGACGGGATAGTAATTTGAACGTCGATTATCAGAAGCAAAAAAAAATGAGTTGCACGTTTCTTATGTAGCAAAGCGGCTAAATCCGAACTGGGCTTGAAAAGTGTTTGTTTATGTACAACTTTACATACTCATATAGCAGAATACATCATCATAAATTCGAATTTGTGGAGATCTTAGTACTTCACTTCACCTCCCCTCACCGCTGCTCGAACCTCGGGTACTAAAGGGAACGTGTGCTCCTCAGGCGGGGTCGTGTAATACAGGCGCTTCCAGTTTGGCTCGAGCGCTGCGGGGGTCTTCCACGCCAGCTCCTCGTTCCGGAGCCACAGGCGCAGCAAATGGCGTCTATAACAGTACCGCACCCATAAGTATGTAGTCATAGCAGAGAAAGACACGGGCACTTACGTTTTTTCTGGCGTATTCACGAACGCGTCTCGAGAATGGAACACGCTGAGGTTATTGATGTACTGGATATCGCCCTTCTGGAAGTTTAGGCCGAGGTTGTACTTCTCCCCTAGGTAATGTAAGGCATCGAGTGCCTCAGCTTGGGCTTCTGTGATCGGGGGTATGTTGGTGGACCGTGGCAGTGCGAGGAAGCCTGTGAAGACCCTTCGAGCGTACTGGACGATAATCTTTTCGTCGTGGTAGAATAGGAGCGGACGTAAAGTGTATGCGGGCGCGGACGCGCGTCCGAAGCTGAGATCAAAACGAGGCGGCATTGTGAGATTGGGCTGGATCGTAACAGAAGGAGACAAGCGAGTACGCACCCATCTAATGGCCATGGTTCAGAGAGCGTCTTGATCAGATCCGGCCTCGTCTCCGCCAGCTCATTATACGCCTTCCATGTGCTGCTGATCCTGCTCGTGCCACCCTCTGCGGCGGCGTTCAAGGCAAATAGGGCGATGATGTCGCCGGTATCGGTATGGAAGACCTGCTTATCGGTCGTATACCCCGGCGCACCGATCGTTTTGGCTTCTGCTGTCTGCGTCAGGTCCTTGATGTGCGCAAGGACGGAAGGGGCATCCTGGACGCCACGCAGGTTGCCCACATAGGAGGAGATCCCGGCGTAGATAATAGTATTCTCTTCGCGGGTGTAAGAGTCGACGGGGATGGTGCGGATAACGAAGAAGCCACGACCAGAGTGAAGAATGCGGGCGAGATCGGTGAGGACGGGGCCGAGAGTGGGAAGGGGAAAGGTGGTGGCACTGATGTAACCCAAGGGCTTTTCCAGACCTGGGAAGAAACCATAAGCTATGATTCAAAGCATAGGACTAAGAATCTCACCGCGGAAGTGCTTCAAAGCGTCATCTATCTCCTTCAACTGCGCGGGTGTCAGATCGTGCGTCCACTCCTTCTCGTCCTTGAAATCGCTACCTTGCCAGACGAGAGGAGACTCAAGCTTCTTCGGGAAGCCTTCGGGCAGCGGTGTAGAAGGGAGAGAAGGATCTTCAGCGAGTCGCCGCGCAGTTCGTGCCTTGTATTTGGCTTCGTCGGGGTGATACTGGATATCAGGCTGAGTAGGAACCTTGGCCGCGACGGCGGGTTCGGAAGTATGCTGAGAAACAGAAAGGTTGTTCTTCAGTAGGTCAGTGACCTGTTGGACAGCGACGGCGGCCATGGTCTGGTGAGAGGATAGTCGATGCTTCAACGTTGCTCATGTCGAGGTTTATAAGTAAAGAGAAGCGAGACGCCAGTGAGATAATGGATGGTGCGAGATGGCGTTCAACTGCGGATGAATCATCCTTGGATTGAATGGATAAGTCGCAATATTATTTGAATTTCTGGAGCCTTCAAGGAATGACCGGTGACCATACGAGGGCCCCACGAAGGAAAGTTTGGAGAAACATATGATAAGTCGGGCCGAATCCCGATGAACTCCTACCCTGTAGATGCTCTATGTGTAGGCTTTCATGGCGATATTCTTCTCCCCAGCGCTGGCAGAACTCTCAGGCCACTGATTGATCTCGCGTTGGGGTTGATCTCCTCTATTATCTTTTTGATTCTGAATACACCGTATCGGGCTTGCGAACGCACTTAACTTACTCCGGCTATGCATACACGCCATTCGAATTCAGAACAACGGTGTACGTTCTAATGGAACCGCTGAATATTTCCGAAGCCTGTTTCACGAACTGTATCATCCACCGTCATTGTTAGCCTGTACACACATCCATTCAGTTCATTAATACATGTGCACTCATCGAGGCATATCGCGTGAAGTCTAGGCACCCACTCCAATGCTCTTCAAGTAGTCAATGCGGTGGGGATTTACTTCCGTCTCTGCACTCCGGTTATAGGGAACCCATTTGGGCTCATCCTGGCCGTACATGTTAGACGCGGCGACCAAAATGAAACAAGTGTATAGGTGACGCACCTTGAAGAGCCGCAGTGCCTTGATGTTGTTTGCCTCATCCAGTGTGAAGCGATGGTAGATTCCCTCGGGGATCACAAGGAGATCTCCAGGCTCCACGCCGATGCGAATCCAAGCATCCGTTGGGGTTTCTTCGTTATCATATACACTTAATATATGTTCGAGGCCGGAAGAGAGCCAGCCGTACCTCTGATATCGAAGAATCCGCTGCCCCCGAGAATGTAACGGATCTCCTCGTCCTCGTGCATGTGCCTACAAAATACAGGTGGGCATTGATACTCAGGCAACGCTACGCCGCGATGCAGAGGAAGACCGTTTCACGCACTCTTCAAAAAAAGTCTTGATCTTCGTCTCATAGAGCTTCGTTCAAAGTCAGTAGACTGGACCCAAAGTAATGAACGGCATCGACTCACATCCCCAAGGCCCTCCTTCGATACGTTGATCGTGTCACGGTTCTTGTACCCCTCCACGCCAGCAATTCTGTCGATCTCCGGTTCGTGGCCCTCGACTGGGATCGTCCAGTACTTTACCCCGAGCTTAGAAAGTACGTCCAGAGGCACTGGTTGCGAAGGGATGTAATCGTGCGGCAAACGCTGATCGCCAGGGATGTTGTCGAAGTAGTATGCGCGCATTCTGGTCTCTCGATAAAAAGAGAAGATTATAGATAAGTTAGAAGTAAAGATGAAGAGGCAACGAAGAGGCAATGGCGCAAAAGGTCACCACGGTCATCATCTATGATCTGCCGGCTGCCGGCATCCAACCGGCATCTTTCCCAGGAACGCCAACTCGAAATCGTCGCTCTCTAATTGACCCGACATACTACAGGCCTGATCAGCGCTCAGCTCGTGCCAGATCTCCCTAAGCAGTGGCTTGAAATTGTTGACCCTTCTTCTCCATTCTATGGGCAAAGGTGGGAAGGGCAAATTTAAGGCTCCCAAGGTGTACAAGGTGAGCGAGCGTATTACTTCTCGAAATTGAAGTTGCCTCAAAGAGACGTCATTCGTTGATGAACCTCACCTGCTGCCTACTAGACGGACCTCAAATATCTTGTGGTTGTCAACGCTTGGGGCCAGTATGGACATCCAAGGTTCTTTGACAATGTATCCGCATGGTTTGAGCTGATGCTCAAGGATGACTATCCCGACGAGCGGGTCAGGACCATCTACACTCAAGGAACGGTGCGTTTTCTCATCCCTTTGAAACTAGATATACACTGTACTGATTACATTCCTTCTCGTAGCATAATAACATCATCGTCGAGCTAAGCCCCGCAGTAGACATCTTACCCTTCCTCGGAGCCCACCATTATGCAAGGTTTCTAAAGGAACCTTACAATAAATCGGATCGCGTCTCCTACATCTACGAATACAACTATGCCAGATTCAACGATCCGCAACTCACCGGTATGGACAAGTCAGTTGTCCTACTCTTCCGATCATCCTGAACAGACAAAAATTCTAGGCTGGTCCTCAAATTTTATTGGCACATACGACGTCACAATATTTCCCATTAAGCAGCCCTACCCGATACCGTTGCCTGCTCCTCCCCCTACCCTTGACGTCCGGTATGCAAAACCCAATCCCGATGTACCAGTAATTTCACCAGTAAACCCACCGGAAGCTCTGAATGTACATGCTCGTCTTCCCGATGGCTTCCCGTTGAGCATTCTGACCTTTCAATGCATTTCTTTCAGCCGCAGTTCGATATCACGGCTCCAACAGATACCCAAATATCAAATACCCAGATACCATCGCTTCACCTCAAGGAAGAAAATGAAGAAGACGGCTCCGAAAGGCGGTTGCTTGTCAAGAAACGAGATCCGTACGAAGAAGGTGATCGATCATACTGCTACCTGCTTCATAAGCTCGGCCTCATTTTGCGAATTTGGCACTAGATGATGATGCTGAACGTCTTTTGAGGGATGTCGCTGGACCATCCTCCACCAGGATCAAAAGAGAGGCAAGTCGAGACGTCCTACCACATATTGTTAAACGGGAAGAGCCGGTTGCGCCCCACCACCTCCTTTCGCCGCTACGAGATACAGTTGGTATGTACGACCATCTCTACTTGATTCGGGGCACCCCGTGACTTGCAACCTCGTTGCCAGCTCCAGCAAGAAGGGAAACAGCAGCCATGCGCACTGTTTCTCTAGTCAAAGGCGAGGAGATGAGTAAGAATCGACGTTCTTCCAAGGCTAACGTCTGATCACTCACAAACACAATTTTTTAGGTGTCGACGACTTTCTTGCCTCTGTGCCCGTCGCTAAGAAAGAAGAGCCAACAAGCTCGCCGCTACATCTCTATCCCTCAGGCGCGTCAGATGGTGAGAGGCTTCCTCGCTGTCAAAGTTCCTAAACTGACGAAATTTATAGAACAGACATACGAGCCTTCGGATAGCCTGATGGCTGCCTACGCCCAACTCGTGGAGGTGAAACCGCACATCTATTCCTCTGACGCAGTCGTGGCTTCGCGTGGCGCAGATGACGGTGAGTCGGAGAAGACGCCTTCTGGATTGGTCGAGCTATTTCTGACACAATACGGCTTGTGCAGCAAATACGTATGAACCGTCAGATGACCTCTTGGCTGCTTTTGCTGGGCTGGATCCAGAACACCTCCGGAACCCTGCTGGCATTATTCCACGCCCCTCAAGTGTTGTCGTCAAGGAGGAGACGCGAACCGGTGAGGGGCATTGACATGATATTTCTCTATACATCTCACAACCGCTGTTAGACTGTCTCAACAACAATCGGCTCCGAGATCGTTCAACGACGTCAACGACAGAGACCGAAGCGCCTCCAATTATCACAACTCACATCAAGCCTGAGCCTCTGGACGACTTTTGTCTTCCTCCTACAACAACTTCCGCGACGAAAGATCCAAGGCTTTCACGAAGAGAGCGTTCATCTACACTTGCTTCGGAGGCAAACATTAGTGTGCCGCCCGTTCGCGTGAAGCCCGAGCCTGTGGATAACCCCACGATTCCTGCGGCGCCGTACACTGCTACGGTGCCACGCGACCCAAGGCTCCCTCCCGGTATGTCGTCTTCGCCGGCACTCTCCCTAAATTCTTCGTCTTTACCTGTGTGATCACAGCGAATGGATACGCGAAGCGTAGGGTGGATGACAAGGATCAAAATGATAGAGGTGAGAAATGCGGTCTTGGGTTGTTTGGTGCGCAGATTTATATGCTTCTGCAGGGAGCACGAAGAGAATCAAGTCCGAATACTCACAGTGAAGAACGAAGTGAATTGTTTACAATGTATCACGCCACAGCTTTTCTTGTATCTTCGCAGAAATAATGACACGCCATGTCATATCAATAAGTATCTGCTCGAACGAATGCCAAAGCGCAGTACTAGTGAAGAATGAAATTTGTTGCCCTGTGTGCCCGAACACGCGGGGAGATACTTACGACTGGATAGGACAGAAACTCGCAAAAGGGCACAGTGGCACGAATAAAATAAATATTGAGATCCGTAGATCTACCACTCCGGGAAAGCGTGTCATCCTTGTGCAGGGGCCATGCTAATCTTCTCTGTATCGTTCCAATTTTTTCGTATGTCACCCCGAAGGGGACACAAGGCAGTATGCTGACAAGCTGCTAACTAACAGAATCTTGCTTTTTGTTCAACCGACGGGGTTCGCTTCCGACAACCAATTTCAATTTCAGCTTTGGCCGCCTTCCTTCCGCTACTTGCAGGTTCAACCCTTCCACGTTTACTCTTCTTCATAACACGCTCGTTCAATTCCTCCCTATCGGGGCCCGCGCCTTCGAAAAGAAATCTCATAGGAGAAATATATGGCAATGGTTTATCTTACTGTTTACCCGACATGTCCTCCAAAACCGATGCCAGAATGACTTTGGGCTTTCGAAGGACGTCCACTTGGTTGCCTGACATCCTGCATAATCCTAGATCAGTCGTCCCGCAAACGTTTGGCTCTAGGTACCCGTCAATGATCTCTTTGTCGCCCTGGAAAGCTTCGTCCATCGCCATCTCATCGAACCTCGTATTGGGGTATATGAACTGGGCCTTCAACTCCCCCGACACAATGTCTTCGCCAAGTGCTCTATGAAGTCGAAGAGCCATAGTGACGAGGCCATCCAATTTGTCTTCGAACTGTTCAAGGAGTCTGCTGTTTTCCGGACGGTGTTTCGGCCATCCCGCCAGCGAGAGAACGTCCTCAACTCGTCGAATCATATACGACAGAACTGGGCTGTGGCAATCTTCGTATTTTGTCTGGGACCGGGTAATAGCACGCCATCTACCGATGACGGCTTGGGCAGCTATCATCTAGGTCAGAAGGGTGGCCAATTTCTAACCGGATTACTGACCGCTTTTTTTCAGGGAGGAGTACACCTTCCACAGGACGTCTTCGCCTTTCCAGACTCCGGGGAACCAAGAGCCGACAATTATTGCGCACGTCTCGGCCAGGCATAGTTGTAGTGCTATTTGGACCACCATGGGGTCCAAGCTTTGCGCCGTAGACTGCCTGAGAAGTTGTACCAAGGGCTCTCCCAGCGCCTGCAGGTTAAACTTTCTCTCCGCAGTCTTTCCTTGTCGCTCTCTTTCCTGCCCTCTCCCTCTTTCGTCGAGCATCTCCGCCATGAACGCTGCTATCTGCATGACCTCTGCATTCACATCGTCAACCATCGAAATGACGTCCGCGGTCGAGATGGTGTCCTCTTTCGTCAAGAAGAGGTTCGCACCCTTCAGCTCCAACGCCGTCTCTTCGAGTATCCGGATAGTGGTTTGATACTGCCTCTCCGTCTGGCGAAGTTTGTTATCCTTGACCTTCAGGTCCTCTGACAGCCGCCCCACTTGGCCCTCCAAGTCTCGAGTGTGCTGTTCGGCCAATTCCAGCTTGGTGAGTGTCCGTCGCAATTCCTCAGAAATATCCCGCTTCTCCTTTTCGCATATCGCAAGCTTTGCTGCATCGATCTTGTGAATATACCCAGCATGGAGGTCGCGTGTCCTGCGCATATCAAAATAAATCGCTTTCCCCAAGACATTACATGGCGGCTAACCTCCCCCCTTCGAACGGCGAGGGCCCCACCCTTATACTTTGTCCCGTCTTCATCTCGCGTCCATCCGTGATGCGTCGCCTCTCGTCGATTCGAGGCTGCGACGTTGGTGTCCGCCTCAGCTCCGTGGCGGCCTTCAATGCTACTTCTGCTTCCCCCTGGCTGGTGCCGGCCTTCTTCAACCCACCTTCGACTGTGTTACCCACCTGCCCTGAAAGCGCCGCCCCGAATGATCTTGCATGGAAGTGATCCGTCCATTTACCGCCTGGGCTCTCGTCTCCGCTATCAATATCCCGCTTCAAGCCCTCCCTGACGCGCCAGAGCTCGTACTTTCGCTGGCTCTCCATGAATGCATTGCTGTCTATCACTGTCGGCATTGAGAGTATGTGGGAGACGGGAGGAAGAGACAATGTAATGCATGTAGTGTACCACGTTGTAATAATACGCCATAGCAATCTAATCTATGTTCGTTTCGTTAGCCAACGTGTAGGACGCGTGTCTGATCCATTGGCTCATCTCTTTATGATGCCCGGACAATATGACGGCATCTTCTGTCTCTCTAAGTACCAGCACCTGCGGTCCTCCTGCTACGGTCATTCCTTGGCATTGCCAAACTTTCTGTACGCCTACACTCCCCATTGTCAACTATTGTCAACTACGCAGATATTCTTCCTTGCATAAGAATATCCATGATCATTCGCGTGGTAGCGATGCCTCGTTCATGTCTCGTTCATGTTCCTCGGATGCACAAATAGGATGGAAGATGAGTGTATAGTGAATTCGTTGATGCCCACAGTCAGCCCTGAGTCTATCAATCCTGCGGAGCGGCGCAAGTCCACTCTGAGCCATTTTTGCCGTGAACCCAGAAGATTGACTGGAAGTTGAGGTAAACTGACAACGACATCGCCCAGACACAAGTGGGAGGAATTCGCTGGTATTGGTGCAAAGGAGTGCAAGGGACCACGAATGCGCCTATGGTGATATGTTCTGTTCAACGTTTTAGACACCTGTCACACCAGCCAGGTATTCTGTGTAAGATTGTGTGAGTTGTTGAATCGTCGGAATGAGCAAAGAATCGAACCTCTCGTAAGCTCGTATGCGGCGAATGTGCTTGCTGCTGCAGGGATACTGAAAAAGGATATTAATGAGCCTGTAACATTGATTCTATGGTCAACAATACCTTCTGATCACTGGCATACCGAAATCTGTCAGCAATGGCGCACTTGCAAAGGAAAAGATCGTATAGCTTACGGGATGGGGAGAGACCACGGAAAAGACCAGCGCTACAAAGAAGAATAACTTGTTAGAACGTCCGAAAGGCGAAAAAAATAGGCGAAAAAAGGCGCACAATCCAGACTCTGCTACGATAGCTTTCAGCTCATTGGCAATATATTGAACAGGGGTTCCAGTCGGGGGTATCGGTCGTAGCTGAATGCGGGACTTGACGACATCTGTATAAGTTGAGCATTGGTGAATGGCCAACGTTGACGATAAGACGTACCCAAGGGATAGCAAGAAAGCCAATAGGCAATCTAACCATTCGGGTCAGAATACATTCGGACACGTTGATAGAAACTTACCCCGCCAGTAGAGCCACTGGCAAGCAGTGCCCAGACTGGTAATTGCGTGCCGTATGATTTCGTGAATTCACGTTTGGAAAACTCGAAAGCTGGATAAGATTAGAAAGGACGGCAAACAAGTAGTCGAGCTGTCGGTCTCACCAGTGTAAAAACTATCCAATCACCAGAAATAAATTGTGGATTATACTAAGATGTGAGGATGATACATACCCAGCATAGGCCGGAATCTCTCGCGCTACGGTGACCTATTTGCAAGTATCAGTGTGATGAGTTTGGGCTTTTCTGGGAAGACATCCTCACCCAGTAACCTCGCATGACACCTTTCCGCAGCCCCCATTGTGTCCACATCTCCCGGGCTATGTCTCTGAGGCGCTTGTCCGTGGAAGCCCCATACTGTCCCTGCATGCGAACCTTGAACATTTCGACTGGGCACTGGTATTAACATTGCGATGGCGTCTTTACTTGGTATGACAGCCATACCTGGGCTTGCGAGAATAGCATTAGCGGCCCCAGCCATTGCACCAGCAAGTGCGATCTGCTTCAGCGATAGTTGGGGGAATGGTGAAATAATTCGTTTTGATATGCCATAAGATGCGAACAACAGCGAGTTAACGCCTGCAATACCTAGCAAGGGACTGGCCATTCCTAATACAGACGTTGGTCGAAAACAAGTATTGCGAAACAAACTTCACGCACCCTTGTATAATGCGAAGAATCCCTCCTTCCTCAACGTTTGCGCCAGAATGTCCATGGGTCCTTTCTAACTTGGTCAATCATGCAGCCGTTTTCGGCGCATAAATCGACTCACAAACATGCCCTCTGATTCACCCGCGAAAAATATCAATAAAGTGGCTCGGGGAAGAGTTGAATGCGCACTAAACTGGGTGCAATCTGGGCGCGTGTCTTGATGGTGTCCAACGGTTGTCCCACAAGGACCTGCGCTGCTCCTCCGACGCTTCCAGCAATAAGCTCATTGACTGTCGACAGAGAGCCCATAATGATGATGGAGCGAGGAGGAAGTGTGAAGAACTGAAGTCTAGTCGTTGCTCACTGGCAGTCAAGGAGTTGATCGCACGATTATGACGCGATTCCGAGAATGTCGGGATTGGTTCAGGCCCATCGGCCGAATTCAATAAGTAGCTTAAGTTGAAGAACGTTCAAACATTCGAAGAGTGTTCAAGGAGAGACGCAAAATATTCAAGGAGAGAAAGGTTCCTCTTATGACAGAGATCGACAAAAAATATCGGTAGCACAGAAGAATATTTACCAACCTGTTAACGATCTGAACCACCTCTCTCATACTCAACCTATAGTCCGAATTATACGTCCGTCTCATAAACGATCCTTGCGGGGCCCCTGAGGATACCGGAAGATTTTCAGTATCATGTGGCGATCAAATACCACTCATCACTTGCCGTTTTTCTACGCCCTGACGAAAAGCAAAGAACCGTTAGAGAGCTGATTTAGTTAATAAGGACTCGGAGGTGGGCTACGCACATCTTCCATCCATGCAAGCTGAGCTGTCAGCTCCGTCAATCCGAATGATATAACAATGTCGTAATGCATTTCAAAGTACCACTCGCCGGATGGCGTTACTGATTGCTTCAGGCGGCGGCAGAGCTTCGCAGTATCTGCCTTAATGGTACACAAGGCCGAAAAATCTTCTGCGATCACTCAGGTTAGCCATGCAGTTGAGGAGGCTCTGTGATATATACCACTGCTATTCCACCAGCGAGGTACCGCAGACGAGCCTCGGTAGCAGTAGATAACACTGGTCACTTCCTCGAGGTCGAAACGGTTGGGGCCAAAATTGACATAGCTTCTTCGGAATTCCTGCGTTTCTGAGACCTGGACATCCTAAACACAACAGCATACTCGGCAACAGGGCCCAAGGAAATGATTCAAGTAGCCACAGACCTTGGACAAAATGACATCGAATGCCCCACCAAGTGTTGGTTTCCCATCCAGGTCGATGAACACACCAGCCGAACGAAGTAAATGATCAAGACGACCTGCGTTATAGTTCACGGTGCATTTCACACCGTAAACGAACCTCGATACTCGCACAGCAACGACATGGTCCAGGTAGAAAGACACAGCGCCGTCTGCAACAGCTTTGTTCCTGAAGAAATTGCGTCGATCAAAAATGTGAATTCGAAGAGAAGGATGGCGAACAGATGACTATCGGGTCGACAGATGTTCAGATTGAGTGATGCCAATCCTTCCTTGAGTCGAGTAAAAAGATATTCGCTTGCAGAAAAACCCCCGACGAGAAAGAGAGACTATTATTCCTCAGATTTAATGGAATGTTGCAATCATTGCCTCGGCCTACCGATACTGGCTGTTTGGCGGCCATACATTGCATCTTGACGGCCCGAACGATACACGACACTGATGGCTCGAAGAAGTTTTCGACATCGGGTCTGAGAGCCAAATGGGAGAATCAAAACCCGTTAGAGCAATCAATAAATGAACAAATGCCCACCCAAGGAGGGTGAGTTGCCCGCCCCGAATTCGAAGCTTTGCGTCCCTATCGCGTGCGCCACTGAATTTGATAAACAACGGATTTGTGTCGAAGGTGAGCTTGGCGGACTTGTCGAAAAATTCAGTCATGGCTTCGACATCTTCGACGAATCTGGACCCCCGAAGGTACTCTGTAAGAAAGGTCAGATAAACAGAGGTGACTTTGACGGACACAATGTTTTTGGGGTAGGTCACCTTCGAGGAATTTCTTAGCGCGACTGGTTACATAGACAGAGCCCTGTAGATGGCCTACGATGAACATAATTGAGAAATGCAGTGGGAATCTCTATTGGTAGGCAGACTTACATTGAGGAGAGGCAATCTCTTCAAAAGTTCCCTTCTTCGAGCCGTGACCAAAGGCGCTCAAATCAATTGTACCTCCACCGGCGTCGACAATCATAACTCCACTTCCACTCTGAAAGCCAGTATTAGGTGGTCGGTCAGAGAAAACAACGAGCATTGCTTACCTTCAGCGCCTCGGCTGTCAAGCCGCTCTGAACACAGAAATGCAAACTCGCCTCGCCTTCAGTAACGAAGCGAATCCGCGCATGTCCCTCAATCGAATCTTGGACGAGTCCTGCACGCAGAGCAGCCTTCCGCATCTGTAGCTGTTGCCCACCTTCCCATCCATTCGGATGAGTGATCACGAAGTCGATCGTTCGCTCGACCGATGCCCACAACTGAGCCCCGTTCGCATGCGATTCGGTGATATACGTCTTTGCGCATGCGTATAGATACCGAAGATAGTCAGCGAAGAGGTCAATGACCGATTTTCCAGCTGGAAGCGGAGGGATTTCATCCAACGGGTTCGTGCCAGAGATGGCCTTCGGCCGCATGTGGAGTTTAAACCTTTTATTACAAGTGAGTGCACACACAACGAGCAAGAATGGTGCATACCACTCAGCTTTCACCCAACCCTCGTCCTCGATGATGTCGCGAAGACTTTCCCGCATCGCCTCAGCTCCCACAGCTCGGACTTTTCCTTCCTGGTCATAGTAGATGACCGTCGGTATCTTTGAGGAGCCGCCAACTCTCTCCTGGGCAGGAAACCTGAAGATGAAAAGAATTGGTCAAGTCATTGTGGTATTATGTCTTTCTCCACTGTACCTCGTTACGCCCTTGATTTCGGGCACTTGCCCAGGGTCCAGGATACTGTAATTCTGTCGGGTGAAGCTCTTCCAAGAAGGAGAAGTGACAAACCTATAAGAGATGCCGCTATACGTCGTGCCGACGTCAAAGGCCAGCACTAGCTTGCGAGAATCGCCGTTATAGGGCGGTCGATTGGTAGGAGCCATGGTAGAGTAACAATTGCAGAGCTCGCACAGGTGTTGGGATGAGAAAGCAGGCAGACAGAGGTACACATATCAGACACGTTGGAGAGTGCTGGAAGGCGTGAGGTCTTCATGTCGCGTTCAGATCGAGACAGCACTGCCTGTAGGCTTCCATTCGTCTGAGGATTTACGGCACGCGTAGATGTCACGGTCCACGGATGAAAGATATCGCTGCGTTGGTTAACCGTCACAAGACGACATGCATCACGACCAATGAATGGACGGTAACAACACCAAGAAAGCCAGGGTTGCATCGGAGTCCAGATAATGCATGTGTGAATAAAAAAGTGGCGTAACGTTGAAATGACTTCGGAGGACGGCGACGAATGTGATCAAGTGAATTCCGCAGTGCAAAACTCACAGAAGCGTACACCATACACATGCAAGACTCATCCCGTCTTCAATCGAAATAACGATCTTGATTCTTGGGACACGATGGCACACAGTGGAGCAGTATTCCAAAGATCGGTTTCGAATCCAGGAGTATGAACAGAAGCAGGATCACAACAGAGATATACACCTAGATGCCTCAGTGTTACTGAGAGTGTTAGATGGACGCCGGCGCGGTCGTCGCACATAGGTGCCACGAATTCAATTCTAATGACTGAGTACTGAGCGCTGAGCGCTGAGCAACCTCGTCGGCTGAACAAAAAGCAGAATTATATTAGTCAGCAGCTTGAGCGCACGCCGTCTTGTGTCCCCTTCGGGGTGACATACGAAAAAATTGGAACGATACAGAGAAGATTAGCATGGCCCCTGCACAAGGATGACACGCTTTCCCGGAGTGGTAGATCTACGGATCTCAATATTTATTTTGCACCCTGCACTCAAACAACTTAATGGAAGCATCGGAGGAACTCTGCACTCAAACAACTTAATGGAAGCATCGGAGGAACTCTGAATAGATGTTTTGAGTTTAGTTGAATTCATTTCGTCAACTGTCGAAGAGATATACAAACGGCTAAGTTGTTACTCTCATAGTACCCTTCGACGCCCCAGCAAGTTCCTTCCACCATTTGGTCTTCTCACCACCAGATGGACCTCGACGCACCACAGTTGTTATACCCGAGCTAACGCCCTTGCGACCGCCTCCAGGGAAGGCCTCCCCACTGTCACCCTCACCAGTGGCCTCATCCTGCGTCTTCTCAGGCCTTTTCCGCTTCTTCATCGTCACAATCTTACTGCCCTTCTCCCACTCCTTCCGATGTAGTCGGTAGACAGCCATTGTCGCCCGTGCGTCCGTTACCTGGAGTGTGCCAAATCAATCAGTTAAAGTATGGTACAGGGACAGAGTGACGCACGCTAGAGTGTTCGCCGCCCTGGATCGTGACATCCAGTTCCTGTTTGACGAGATTCCGTAGAGCGACATATTTGCTCTTAACAACCTTGTATTTTCCGGCATAGTATTGTGTATCACGCGTCATCGGTCGTGGATGCGACAAGAGGAGCGCCTTTCAGTGATAGGTCAGTAGTCATTTCTCTGTAACAAGTCACCGGACTGACCTTCAAGTCGTTGAATACAGCATGACCGACCAATATACGGTCCTTCAAAAGATCCGCAACTTCTTTCTGCACATGGTCGAACGGTTTTGCTGCAGTGGGATAGTTCAGCGCCACGAAGCCGGGGATGAAGGCTGTGAAGGAGTACCTTTAATCATGTCCGACTCCCTTATACCACTGAACTTGGTCCTATAATCGACGACGCGTTCTCGCTGGCGAACGAACACGTCCAGTTGAACGGCGCCGTAAAAGTTGACCAGACTGACGCGAGCAAGAGATGACTCTGCTCCATCTATACCCACTCCCACCATCTCACAATCGAGAGCGAGGTACTTTCCTGGTCTTGACAAATTCACAGATAAGTTGTCGGTATGGGCCACAGACACAGATTTACTCCGTACACACTTTGATCCACTCACAGTTGTTGATTGTCCGTAAACTCCATCTCCCCAACGATCATTTTTCTTAGTGCTGAGAGCGATTCTCCGTTTTTCACGTCGGCCTGTTCAGGTTCCGGTTTGGGCGCGGGTATGGACCGGGATGCGTACGATGTCTGCGGAGGTTCAGGTGATTCGGAGGCACCGTGATTCAACTTTCTTCGTTTTCTAGAGCCTTCTTGGTTCGATTCTGATCTACTGGTAGATTTTTTTGGGAGGGTCTGTAAGGGAATTTTGAGAGAGGAAACATAGGTATTAAGAGAAAGGCGTACCTTCTTCAACGCCAACCAATTGGAAGACGCGTGGACGGCTCCAGATGTGCTGCCTTCTCCTAATTTTTTCGTCATATCGGGCCAAAGATGTGAGATTCAACTTCCCAGTGAAGAAACGGATCCGGAGAGTCGAGACGGGGTCGATTTCGATTTGATTGTTGAGGTCACGTGCTCAGCTCGCGATCACTCGTGACCTGCACGCAAGTGTAACCGCGATGACGCGCCAGACTTTGTATACTCTGTAATAATTACATGCAGAGGTGATAGTATGATAGACTAGACTTTTTTTTGAGACCAGAAATGCATCCCCCTGGTGATACAGAAAGAAAAGAAGAGAACGACGTGTTCTTCAGAATCATTGCGTCAGTTGCCATTTGGTTTGAATCCAACAGCACACGGCTGAGGCTATCACACCTTTCCTCCACCACCGTCCGACTAACTGACGGCTAAACCTCCTTCAAGGCCGAAGAAAGGATGACCTTCGGCTTCAACATCAGAATCTCGTGGGTGATCTGGTTTACCTTGGCCAGACTATACAGGCCGAGTTCCGTCGACCCAGCGACTCGTTCACCGACTTTGCTCTTTCCCGTTGGCTCTCTTTCATCTGCATAGGTGTCATCCATTTCTGAGGGATCAAACTCGGAACCTGCTTTGATTGTGTATGGCTTGATGTCCATGGACGTGACGCTCTCGCCGATGGCGGTACGTAGACGAAGGGTCAAAGTGACGATCATCGAAAGTCGGTTCTGAAGATTGTCAGGAAGTGTTGAAGATTCTGGTCGGGACCAGCCAGCCTGGATCAAGGTCTCTGTGGTCCACTGATTAATGTATTCGAGGAAGAACGTGGGAATGTCGGGTGGTGTCGCATGCGCTTGCAATACCGAACGCCATCGTCCGGCGACGGACTGCTTCTCTGGTCAAGGGCGACTTCTGGGTCAGCCAGTCACTGGTAGGGCTAGAAAGCCTACCTTTTTCGAAAATTCCCCTGTAGATGTTTTTCAACTGCTCATCGACAACCCGTAGTGTCCAAGAATCGACAACCCTTCGGCATAATTCCACGAAGCCGACTTGTAAAGCCAGCTGGACCAATGTAGGGTCGAAATGCTCCTGCCCTCTCTGGGAAAGCAAGGCCTGCACTAGATCCTCGCCTATCACATCCTCTGTATTCGATGTATCCTCTGTCGTCAGCGGTGTCGCCTGTGTGTAGTCCAATGAATCGGCCATGAATGCCGCGCTTTGTAAGATTTCAGCATTCAATGCATTCACCATCGTGATGACTTCGGCTCCAGATAGCGAATCAGCTTGGTTGATGAACAGTTGCGCGCTCTGCAGTTCCGCTGTCCTCTCCGACAACTGGGCGCGAGTTATACTGTGATGTTCCTCGACGCGCTGAAATTGGTCTTTCGCGGCGATCAGTTGGCTCCCTTGGCGCTCGAAGTGGTACATTATATGCGCAAGCTTGCTCCTCAATTTTGCCAGCTGCTGGTCTTGGCTGGAAAGCTGTTGTCCAATGGCTTTCTTCTCCTTTTCCATGCATCGAAGTTCCCTTTGCAACGTCGCATTCTGCTGCTCCAGGTTCTCGACCTTCCTTCTCAGGTCATCATCGCGGGTGTGACGTGTTCGACGAAGTGTATCGTGCTCGACCGGTCCGCGACTTTCGCGGCATCCCGTGACGAGGAAGCTCATCCATCACGCTCCTGTGAACATCTTCAGTACTTATGACGAAGTGCGCAATGGAAGGGTATAGTGGTACTCCGACGTTCGCCCTTCATCTTTTTGGTAGACCAAAACACGAGCTGGGTCTTCATTTCGAGACGGTGTCTCCTTTCCGGCGGTAGATTGACGAACAGCTTGGGATAAACTGGTCGCTCCAGGGATGGGTGGGATGTCGTTGGGGGCCGCTGTCGCCGATCCATGCCCGCTTGAGATCGTCTCAACACATGCAGGATGAGTGTCGTCTCCTTCCCTGCTGTGGTCGGTAGAGGTAGGCGCTTGGGTCCTCGTAATTCTCTCTGGCGATGGTGATGGAGATCCCGTCAAGAAAGATGTTAGGGCTTGCACAACTTGCATCGTGGGCTGCTGAAGAAGGCGAAGCTTCCAGTGGCCGTCTGGCTGGCTGGCGTTAAACGTTAAGGTTTGATCCTGCGGTCACTTCCAAATTCCAATGCGTCGTGTACGAGTCAGACGACGATGAAATTCAACAGTCAAATTTGACGTTAGATACAACGTTGGCATCCTTTGTTCTTCCTTTCGAATTCTCAGACACCTACCATGCCGATTCGCTCTCCGTACGCTGGCGCGTCTCGCAAACTCGTCCTGGCGTTCGACGTCGGGACCACGTTTAGTGGCGTATCGTACAGGTACGATGTTAACCATCTCTGTCAGACCACCTACTAACACACCGCAGTATTTTAGAACCAGGTCAAAAACCCGAAATAAAAGGCGTGACCAGGTACGCCACTCCTGATGATGCCGCCTGGCTGTCTCGATCTCAACTAATATATCTCCAGGTTTCCAGCACAGGAGCAAGTTGGCGGCGATTCAAAGATCCCGACTGTTATCTACTATGACCAGAATGGAGAGGTCCGCGCTGTTGGTGCCGAAGCGCTCAATGAAGGTCTTGAGGATATGATTGATGAGGAAGGCTGGACCAAAGCTGAATGGCGAGTACTGTCGTATCTCAACATGCTTCACTTTGATTTTCTCTGTTGATCATAGGTTTAAACTGCATCTTCGGCCCAACTCTGACGAGAGCGCGAGCGTAACCCACAAGATCCCCCCTCTCCCCAAAAACAAGACCGTCCTAGACGTCTTTGCCGACTTCCTCAGCTACCTGTACAAGTGTGCACGCACCTATATCCATGAAACGCATGCCAACGGCGCTAATCTATGGGCGTCTTTCCAAGACCGCATCGAATTCGTCCTGACGCACCCCAATGGCTGGGAAGGCGCGCAGCAGGCGAATTTGCGAAGCGCCGCAGTTTGCGCTGGGCTGGTACCCGATAATCGCGAGGGGCGTTCACGCATCCACTTTGTGACTGAGGGCGACGCCAGTCTCCACTTCTGCATCCAGAGCGGGTTGACGATCACTGCGATGGAAGTGAGTGTACATTTTCGTTGCGACCCGCTGGTTGCTCACGAAGATTTGGTAGAGTGGACAAGGGGTACTCATTGTCGATGCCGGAGGAGGAACGATCGACATCAGTGCCTATTGCCAGGCTGTTGAGGCTACGGCAAAGGAGGCTAGGGGTCTATCCTTCCAAGAAATCGCACCGCCTCAATGTTCGCATTCCCCTTTTCTTCCAACTGATGTGCTCTCATTGATCGTCCCTATTAGGTTACTTTCAAGGATCTGTTTTTGTCACTAATCATGCCCGCACCTTTTTCGAAGGTAGTCTGATACGTATGCC
>JABCKJ010000276.1:0-28510 GCA_018850815.1 Asterophora lycoperdoides
AGGTCTGGCCACAGTGGTACAAAAATGCTGTTTCCTCCCCCCCCCCCCCTTCCCAACAACAACAATCGCAACGTCCCTTGATGGGCACATATGGTCCGTCACATACCTGGCCAATTCACAGTCAGTGTCAGTGATGATCTTCAATTTGGTTGGGCGCCCGACGTTTCACGATGTTGCTCGCAAATTGAACTTCGATCCTTTAAAAGTACAGATTTTGGCATTTTTTGCACACTCTGATCTCTAAAAGTACATACATGGCCGAAATTAGCGAGGACATAAATAGCTCGGGTCCTGTGGTAGCAATGGACATTGTAGTATATCCGGATGGCCATCCACGATTTACATGTCAGTTGTCTCTAGCTCAGACTTGGGAAACTCCTCTAGTTTGTCTACTCATTTCCACATGAATTCACGCTGATATTGCATAACAGAAGAGCAACAAGGAAATTTGCAGGCAGCAGTCGCACGGACACTATCTCGGAGTCTCGCCCTCTACTTTTCGCGCCCTGTACGCTTGTTCCGGCCCTCTAAAGGTTTGCCACCGATGTCAGGAAAGGCAATGGATGTGTCCTTACATATCATCAGTTAGTGGATGGCATTCTCTCCGAGGACTTGCTGCCCAGCATGGGACGTCCTTAAGCCCCCAATACGTCTTAGGATTGATTAAAACCCAAGGTGTAAGTGATTATGAGCAGAGGTACAGTTGGTTCTGTCGTCTGAATGACCAGCCCACCACATAGGTCGTTGTGATACCCAAACATTTTATACCTCCCATGCTCGTCAATGCAATGCTTGGAACAATTCTATGGGGCACATATGCAGAAGCCTTTATTGCCATGGAACCCTTCTTGAGTGACTACTCCACTCTTAACGCCGCAATAGCTGGAGGCCTTGCTGGGGGTGTCCAGGCGTTACTTGCAGCCCCGACTGAAAACGTCAGGCTTGTTCTGGGGGGGGGGGGGGGGGGGGTTGGGGGGGGGAAGGGGGGGGGGGGGGGGGGGGGGAGGGGGGGGGGGGGGGGGGGGAGCGGGGGAAGGGGTAGGCTGTGTGGGGAGAGGAGGCGTCAGACAGGGACAACTTTGCAGAAAACACAAACTTACCCCTCGAGGCATCGCCGTTCACCTTTGTAACCCTCACACTGGGTGTCGTCCCCGCCGTCCCGAGCCCCCCGTCCCCACTCGTCTCATCGAGTCTAGGCGACCCCGACGGCAGCATACTCGGTGTCAGCGGCGACGTTGGCGAGAGCGGGGGAAGCGGTGAGTGCAGGGACAGGTATGGGACCGCTCGCGGCGAAGAGGGCGTGGTGTCCGGGGCTTGGGTGCCCAGGGCTTGAGGACGCGGGTGGGTGGAGGATGGCCTGCGGCGGAGGACGTTCCTCTGTCTCTTGTCCTTCTCTTTGTCCGGGGCGGGTCCAGGCGTTGGTGCGCGAGTCTCTGATCGAGCACGGGAGCGAGACCGAGAGCGCGGGGCCTTCGACGGCGGCACCCCGAGCTCCAAATCCAAATTCAAGGGCCCCCTGCGGTCGAAGGCGACCTCCCGCATCGCCTCGCCCACGATCTCGCCTACGACGTCGCGCTCGTGCTCCCTCTGCCTTCTTTGCTTCCGCTCGCGCTCGCCGCCGTCCGAGAAGCTGTGGTGCGGACCCTCGCTCTCCGACCCGCTGCCGGGCGTCGTGCGTGCGTACGGCGGTGCTGGTTTGGCGAGGAGGCGGCGCATGTCGAGTGCGAGCTGGGAGGGCGCAGGGGAGCTGGGAACAGGCACATGTGAACTGGAGCTTGGGGTGTGGGTGTGCTGTAGTGACGGCGAGATGGTGGGGTTGAAGGTGGTGTGTGTGGGCGATTGGTGGTGGGCGCGGGTGGATGGCGTGGAGGGCGAGCTGGTGGTGGAGCCTTGTGAGCGCGAGGAGGGCATGCGGGCGCGTGGTGTCGTGGATGTCATTGCAAATGTAAACAGGATACTGCAGAGGGGTTGGCGGCAAATTAGGAGAATAAACAGGAACAACACGTACATGTGGTGTCGTATTACGGTCTAGTAAGGTGACTGCTAGATGGGCAACGTAGACAGAATGCTGCCGTACGATCAGCGTCAGCCGCGTCGGTGGAGAAACGAAACTTACAGATGTTCCTTTTCTAAACCTGGAATGTCAAACGGGACTGCCAGATAGGTCTTCCGTGGACGTAGACACGATACTGCACATGCAAAGTCGGCTATCGAAAATCCAATAGGATTCAATAACACGTACACGTATGTCGTCGGATATTATCTGGTCGTGTTGTCTGTCTGCAAACAGCAAAACAATGAACGATGAGCGCTGAGCAAGCCGGAAGAAAGAAGGAAAGCGAGGCGCATCGTCACATTTTTTTCGGGTACAGTCGATTACTTATGCGGGCACACGGCGCCCCTCGTTCCTCCAAAAATTGAAAAAAAGACCGGTCGGCAGTCCACGTGGAAGCCTGGATCCCCTTCAGTGACTTGCTCCGATATCTGGCAATATCAATCCAAAGTCCAATCGAATACAACAAGCCAAGCCAAGCGGGTGTTTCAACGTACTTGGTCGAAACAAGTGTGAGTGTGGCGCCCGCCAGACTCGGGGGTGGTAGTGGTGGAAATTCGAGAAGAACTTGCAGGGCTGGCTGTGGTGGTACCCGACAATATCGGAATCGGAGCGATCCGATTGTTGGCTTGGTTACAAGACCGATTCACGCGCCTCATCCACCGTGACTCAATAACTCAATACCTTATCGAAAATTAGTATTGAGGAGGACTGTGCTGCGGGCGTCGGCGGGTAGAGGTGGGTGTGCCGACGAGAGTCTGGTAAGCCCGTATCATCTTCGTTCGGTCTTTCACTCTTTGATTCGTTAAAATGTCAAACAGGGGCGTTCGTACATTCTAACTGTAGTCATCACGTTCGTAGAGTCGTGCAAGGCCTGGGCACTTCAAGCCTTCATTCAATGTGCAGATTTGAATTTCTGTCTGTCACTTGACTTGCCACTCTACGAAACTCGAGCCTAACTTGGCCCAGGCAGACATACAGACTTTGAGCGCTCTCTGGTTCAAGTTTTGCTTCCTTGAATCTACCCCAATTCAATCTTTTTTCTCCCCACTGCACTGCAAGCTGTCTTCATCTGCTGGGGGCCCGACCCGCACGTGGGTTGTTGAACCATGGGGTCCAACCCCATCCAATCTGCTATAGTGTGCTCACAGCACGATACCTGTACCTCGCTACTTATGTGGCTCGTCGGGCCTCGAGGAATCTCAATCGTGGCATTATGGGCATAGCCCTTCCAGATCTTGTTTTTCCTCCGTGTATCACCGTCTCCCGGTACATTCGAAGCAACGCGGCCACTTGGTTGCCTCCTTCACGGGAATTCGAAGTGTTGGCGCTGACGCGAGCTACCTACTCTCTCTTCATGCCTTCCTACTCATTTGCCCGGTTGTTCCAACGGCCGCGGAGTCCCTTCTTGGTCGTAGGCTAGTATTTGATGGTTTCTGATGCGGATGGGCTTGTTCAACAACTCGAGACCTTGTCGAAGATCAGGCCGTTAGTCGCTAGTCGCCTTGTCTTGTCTGAGACCAAGCTGGTGGTAGAAGCTGCATACCCGCGCACTTCATGTAACGCGGAAGTTGGTGAACCGATATCGCAGGACTTGTTCGACTATGTAGCGTCTTGGGCATGAAGCGATCGATTTTTATTCGTACTCTACGCAGTGTGATATGCCCAGATGGTGCAACAGCCAATGGCCATACCCGGCACAGCAAATCCAACTACCGACACTTGTTCGAATCGAGCGCTGTCCATCACGGTGTCTCCTTCGAACTTCAACTTATATGTTCTGTTGGTGGTGTGCCCGTGAACACCCCACTAATACCCGCATAGGTGGTCGTTCGACGTGCGAGCGTCCACCTCCCTCCCCTTTTCATGTTTTTTTCTTCCTCGAGTCTCTTTGAGTTTGCTTCAAGTTCATCTAGTCCATTCCAACTGGCGATTTTGGTCTGGCTTCAATGCCTCCTTCTCGATTCCTATTTCTCTCACTTGTAATCCTAGGTGCTCCAGTTCTTCACTCCGATTGTTTCTAGTCATTCGGGTTGCTTTGCTTTGCAGACAACGGCCTGGAACGGACTGCATGATAACACAAGCCCCGTTGGCCCACCGCGGGTAATTTGGGGAACGCTCATTCGACTCTAGTCCTGGGCATGTACTAGATTTGCTGGGTGTACGATGTAATATATGCACCTGCTTGAGAGGCTTTCGCATACTCAAAAGAACAAGAGCATGAGAATACCGATATGCAATCGAGCAACGAGTTTATCCCGGGGACGAAGGTGTGGATAAACAGGTTCAAAATGAATACATTGATAGGGGGGGTTATGTGCAGAATCCTTGGGAGAGCACAAGAGACGGAGACAACGAGCCCTGTTCACTTACCAGATTCTGCGGAGATATTTCTGGTGGATTGGAAAGTGTAGAAGCAAATTCAAAATCCAACAAAAAATACCTTATACGAGTGGGTGATGCCCTGCCCTCGGATTGATCGAGCCCTGCTCTGTAAGGCGGAAGAGGAACTGGGTCAGAGCGCAGCGAGCCATTACTATTAGCAGGGCCGTCAACTGAGGTGCGTGAGGTCTTTATACATATAATATATATATCTGGATGCAATCCTCAAGAGGACGAAAGGACATTAACGACAGACAAGACGGGGGTTATCAATGATCATTGTCAATGTCAAAAACTTGTCGAGTCACGACGACCTTTCTGCTGTGGCTGTGTCAGGCCAGCAACGATCGCTTTTTTTGAAATTTCAAGCTGTGTAACTTGATCATCATGACCTGCGACTCTATCGCTGACCTGTAATTACTAACCAGTGATAGATCGATGTTTCTGGGACGGCTCGGTACCTGTACTTGACCTAGTTTCTCCCCAGTTATTCCCCAGAACTCACAGCGCCTACCTCAGCACCTTACCCGCATGTCGTCGTCTTCTTCCGAGTCCAACCTGGACTTTATCGACGGTGACGTTGACCTCATTCTCCCTGGTCGGAAATACAGGGTGCACAAAGCCATCCTGAGCGACAAATCAGAAGTCTTCCAAGACCTGTTCTCGATTGGCCACTCTACGAGCCCGCAGGGAGAAATACCCGGAATTGAGATGCAGGACGACGAGGAGCCGTTCTCGCTGTTCCTCCATCTGCTCTATGACCACGAGTGCGTTCACAAGCGCCGCACAGCATGACTGAAGAGCCACATCGTGTTTTTAGCTTGGACCCCTACATACCGAAGCTCGCGCGCAGCACCATAAGCCTCATCTCGCTCACGTTGGATCTTGCCAACAAATACAGCGTCGCGCAGGCGCCCATGCACGCCAAACTCATCCCGTACATCACCCGTGACTGGCCCTCCACACTCGCAGGCTGGGACGCCAACGAGGCACACATCTCCCAGCTCCAGCTCCAACTCCAACACGAGCCGGAGGCGCTGGATGAGCAGCTGCCCGAGCCCGCCAGTGTCATCCGCTTCGCATATCAGTTCGCGCTCAGCGAGAAAGCCACGCAGCTTGTCCCCGAGTACCTCCCGGCTGCCTTTTACCACCTGTCGCGGCTGCCGCCATTTGCAGACCCCGACGACGTGACGTTCAGTGGTGCCGACTACTGGGAAATTCCCGGGATACGGACGGCGAAACGGTCGTTGCTTCGGCACCAGGCCCTGCTGTGTCTCCTGCATGGGCTGGACGAGCTGCGGCAGACCGCAGCAAGGATTGCTGTCGAGGATTTCTTGGACAGATCGAACGGCGATAAAGCAGCGCCAGAAGAGGAAAAGCGCGCTATGCGGAACTGGTGGAGAACGGTGGGGGTCGCAAAGCTTGTTGGACCCCACACGATGTCAGATGTGCTTGCGCAGTGTAAGCAGCTGATTGACGCGTTAGAGCAGGAGTCCCAGGACGAGGAGTCGGAGGCGCTGAGGCGGGACACGAGTAGACAGTACAGGGAGCGGATGCAGAAGTATCTTCGAGATGTGCGGGAGGATATCTGGATCGGCCTTGTTAGCACATTTTCTTTGTATGCGTTTTTCTACTAGAATATCTTCCCCCTTGGACTCTATATACGATTCCTTGCCATGCCTTGGTGACGGTCGTCGCCGGGTGTGATAAACTGGACCTGCGGCATTCTCGGAAGGTCCAGTCGCCTCCACTTCCACATGCTCAGTCCCTTGCCCATACCACGCTCACCCTGGGGAACACATCCTCGAATTTCTCATTTCCGTGGAGTCAGTTGGTTCCTTGAACCTTGCTTCGTGGGTCTCCGTTGCCGTAGGGCGGAAGATCATTCTCCAGCTCACCAACGCCTTCGCCATTCACTTCCAGTACGACATCGTCCACACCCCATCTCACTGTCCTCAAATGTGCAGCCAAGGGCGCGTCCCCATCTCTTTCACGTACGTCACTCTCCTCCATATGATTGTGGTACCTGGCGAATCGATGATGCAAGGACGTGGATATTGGGATACTCGACGCCTTGTCCTAACAAGTTAGTCTACGGTGTCAGCAGTGTGAATGAGGATGCAAATAAAAGTGATGTGAAGTAGTGGTCATATATATGTAACTAGTCCGTGGCCCAAGAGAATGAGAGGACGGGCAAGACCGTTTTGTTCACCAAAGACGACGACAACAGTTGCCAAGCCACAAGTACGAGGTGGGGCTTGAATTCAAGTGACTTGGGTTGATAAGAAAGTGCCCTGCCCCGAATCGAACGAGGGCCTCCACCTCGGCCGATGAAGGATTCGTCGTACTGAGGCGTACACACCACTGCACTACTACCAGGGACATACATACCCATTTCACTCCCAGTGGGAACTCACTCGAACTGGTGCCCCCAGTGCAGTACAGCGTGCATCCGAGTTGGCTGAAATTGTTCGGCCCCTGAATCGTTGGAATGGGAGCGGCACTGTAGTACTTACTTGCAGTGACTGGGCACTCTGTTTTGAGCGTGAATGGCAAGAACACCAGCCATCACCTCGTCAGTCCAGATCCCAGGCTCCAGAACGTTGGTTACGCTGCGCCCTCTAAGAACGTCGGTAGAAAGTCACGATCACAATAGTCCAATGGAAGATACAGACATAGTGGTACAGAGATATAGACACAAAAGACACTACAGAGTACACCTGTGATCCCCGGCATGAGAACACAACAGCAAAAGATCGAAGGATCGACGTACGTACTTATTTTTAAGAACATACAACGAACATACAACTTACATGCCTCCCAAGCGCTACTTGCGCGTGACGGTGGCCTGGATGAGCCCGCTAAGACGCAACTTGTGTCAACTTTGGGAGAGGATGGACATGGGTAGGAGGGAACACACCTGGGCGCCGCGATGGGTACGAACACCTCTGCGTTCTCCCTAAGAACGAGATCAGCCTGTGGCTGGAAAGGGGCGAAGACAGACACCAAACGGAGACGGAACAGAGAACAGAGGGAGAAAGAGCAGAACACAAAGAGAAGGAATGGAACGCACGGAGGCACGACGTTCTGCACGCCGATGTACGCCATATCCACGGGGATGTAGTGCTTGTTCGGGAGCGCATAGGACACGCTGCGGACGCCTTGGTTCTGCTTGAGGACGAGGAGGGCCATTTTGTGGAGCGTTGCCTAGGGTGAGGGGGTGTCTCAGCGAAAGGAAATCAAGACCCATACGCAAAAACACCCACCTGGACACTCGCACTGTCATCCTGTGCAAACACCTCCAAGGTCACCTTCCTTGCGCGCTCCGCCACGCCCAGGGCGTCGCGGACGCCTCCATCGGCATTTCCCCCGCGGTCCGCCGCCGCCGCGTCACGATCCTGGGGCGCAAACTCGAAATCGAGTTTCTTGTCGTCCAGCGGCGTGGCAATGGTGACCGGATCGAAGACATACTGGAGGTCGACGGCGGTGCTGAATATTCTGTCGGTGACTTCGGGGAGGGTGGTGTATTCATCACGGACGAAGGAGGTGAAGGATGAGCCGGTTGTTTTGAGGACTGTGGGAACGTTCAGTGCAGTGGACGAGGAAAGGTAGGCAAGCGTACGCACCCAAAAGATCAGCGATCCCCGCTGTGACCCTCCCCACGAGCTTATCCTTCCCTTGCGTTCCGTCAACCTACGAAACCCCAGATTCAGGCATGCACGAAACCCAGCAAGAACGACCCACGCACCTCGACTTTGACGACCCGCTTGTCGTCTCCGTCCCTCAAGAACGCGTGCGAATGGCCCGTGCGCCCATCAGTGTTGTCCACCGGAATCCTGCTCCAGCGCAGCTGCTCGACCGTGACGAAGGCCTTGTGGATGTGCGCATAACGCGAGACAAGGTGCGTGCCGAGGTGCAGAGCGAAAAGTTCTGGGATCAGGACGTGCGGGGAGACTTTGGCGAGATCTGTGGGTTGAGGGGTGTATGATAAGAGTAAGAAAAGATCAAGGAGTTTAGGTAGACGTACAATATGTGATATTCTTGACTGCCGTTCCACAAGTCCGTGAGCAACCGCAATTGCGGAAATCAAAGAGAGACGAGTGGCGACGTACTGGAGTCCGTCGCGACGACAACCGAGTTGTCTGCGTTGGTATAGCTGTCGTCTCGTCAATAATATTCCATATCCACCCTGGCCGCACCCCACGTACCTAACGTCAATATCGCCCTCCAAGAGCGCAGTGACACTATACTCGACGACATGGTGCCACGCGCCCTCGCGGACCACGCGCAGCACCCGCACCTTGTCCTTCCCATACCGCGCCTGCAGCGTCGTCTCAAAACCAGCCCCGTCCTGTTGCTTGTTCGACATTTCGACTCGGGTATCTACCTCTCGGTAGGACGATGGGCAAACGAGAGCTGCAGGTGAGAGATAGAAAGAGATCCGATAAGCAGGTTGCTGAGGAAGCCTAACTTGCAGTTACGTCGTAACATCTGTAATGGAAGTGCGGAGATATGATAGGCGATACCGGTCCAAGCATGACTGCATGGACGGCATTATAAAAAGACTTCACCGATAACAGGGCGTTGATCGTGCACTTGTATATCTAGTAGTAAGACTTGGAGAAAATGGCTGCATCCACCAACTGCCCCGCCCTCGAGTCTAACGAGAACTATGAGCGAACTAAGATGGTCCACCGCAGTTACACTAATAGCAAGGCGTTAGTGGAAAGCTGGGTGCACGCTGTGCACATACTTATCGCACGAGGCTTTCTCGAGAAAGGAGCTGGTAAATCGCGTCTTACTGTCATAGCCTGTAACAGGAGCATGGAATTCCAACGACGCACCTACCCCAGCACAATGGGCGGATCAGTTGGCAGGTCATCAAGTGTCCTCGCACGCCTAGCGTAGTCTTAAAGAAAGATGACACAAAGGAGGTGGAACGTATGTCATTGTAAGAAAAAGAAAAGCGCCTGCTGGTTACATATAGCTTGTATATAAGTATAGCAGAGTCAATTGTCGCGTCAAGAGTAGGGCGCGGAACTTGCCGACCAAGTTCGGCAACAAGTCGTCACTGGCTCGTAAGGGAGGCTTTCAGTGTTACGGTAATGCATGTAATCGACAACATCACAATATGCGGCGTAGGAGGTGAGTACTCGACAACGATTATAGTATCCCCGCGTCATTCCTGAACATGATTCAGACGTCGCAGAGCAGTCACGGTAGACATTCTTGCCAATGGTTGGTGCACGGAAATTCCCCTTCCCCCCCAGAGTCTATTTTCATAGCTCAACACGGAGATGCTGCTTATCGACGGGAGGTTCGCTCGACTCGTGGTCGGCTCTTGGCTTCATGCAGCGCAAAGATCTAAATTGCGCGTCATCTTGGGGTTATGCGATGGCATGTCGTCTCGATGGCGAATCCACGAGGAAGGTTTGAGACGCACAGTGAACGCTATAAAGGAGAACATTCTGTTGTCAAGAACTCTTCACCCTCACAGACCTTCTCCTCCTGGACGTCAGTGAACTCTCTCAACTCTCTCAGACCCTCAGCCATCTTCTCCAACAATGTCTAAGTTACTCAAAGCCACCACCTTCGTCGCTGCGGCTCTCGTCCTTGCCGGGTCTGCTAGCCCTATTTCGAAGAGGGACCTTGCCGACGTCAATACCGCCGGGTTGACCTTTGTGCGTCCCATTGATCTGCCTTTATATACCAGCATATTAACTCTGGAGTATCTATCAGAACAAGCGCTGGGATGACTGGCGCGACGGCAAAGATCACGACGGCGAATATGACGATGACGTTGGTATTTTCTGAATAACGAGCACAGAATGCCTTGCTAACGTGCATCGTATTCCACTAGTCACACGATCGCGAAAGCGAATATGACGACGGTAAACATCGCTACGGCAAGGGTCACGATGAAGGTCACAATGGCGAATATGCAGTCTGTATTTTTCTGAATACCGAGATTAGGATGCTTGCTAACAGGTATCGTATTCTACCAGTCAAAGGATGGCTATGGCCACGACGGCGACGAGGGCTATGGCAGGAAGGATGGATACGGCCATGACGACAAAGATAGCTACAGCCACGACAGCTATGGCCACGATGAAAAGGACAGCTACGGCCACGGCGGCAAAAACAGCTACGGCCACGGCGGCAAAAACAGCTACGGCCACGACGGCAAGGTCAGCTACGGCCACGACAACGATAGCTACGGTCACGGCGGCAAGGTCAGCTACGGCCACGACGACGATAGCTACGGCCACGGCGGCAAGGTTAGCTACAGCCACGACGACGACAGCTACGGCCACGGCGGCAAGGTCAGCCACGGCCACGACGACGATAGCTACAGCCACGACAACGATAGCTACGGCCACGACGACAAGGATAACCACGGCCACGACGGCGAGTATGACGATGATGTTGGTATTTCTCTGAATAACAAGCTTAGAATGGTTGGCTAACGTGCATCGTATTCTACTAGTCATACGGCAAATGAGGGTGCTCGGCATCTGACATAGGACACTTCCTTTTGCCTGTTGCCCCGAATTTACGCCATACTTATTAGACCTTTCTTGCCCATGACATATGTAGACCTCGACCTCCGTCCACATGACATCTTTAGGCTTGTCGCCTACGGGCCACTACTGATTCTGACACATTCCTTACCCGCCGCGCCTTTTTTGTTCTACGTACATGCTCTGTCCTTTTGAATTTTGATTCCAATGTCAATGCAAGTTTCAACTGTCTGTGCGATCCCGAGGGTGTTTTCAGAGCCGCTACTTACGCAGCAGTTCGGCGCCAATGTAACTTATCTCGGCACTGATTTGCTTTTAGTACTAAAGACCTACGGTGTACAGAAACAATATCAGTTATTGTGCCCCAAGCGCCATTGCCCCGCGAATCGCGTGCAGGTGTTAGCTGGTGTTAGAGTATCTACGTCTGCCATCTGGTCCGGGCTTGGTTTGCCTTGCAAGCCATGATGGCGACATTGACAAGATATCAAGAGTCAAAGACTAAGGCGGCATATGTGGTGTAATTGGCGAGGTCTCAAGATATTGTGGGATGTCACTGATAGAACCGTTCTTGAATCTCATCCTCGTCTTGCGATTGTTTCAAGTTGCTCCACGAGGCATGATTGTAGCTGGGGGCATAGCTCAGTTGGGAGAGCAGCAGACTGAAGTGTCAAATATCCGAGTCATAAACTGTGTATTCTGAAGGTCCCGCGTTCAATCCGCGGTGCCCCCATGCCATCCGACTGCTTCAATCACACTTGTTTTTGTCATTCGACGTTTGCTCGATTGGCATATGTTTCTTGTTTCTTTTTCTGTGCAGCCCAGGTAGTGCACTCAGTGCATTCCGCACTTGAGGCTCAAGCAGTGACTAGTTCTCAAATGCGCGCTAGGTGCGACCTTACATCCGTGCTGCCGAAATCCCATGAGAACTAATCATCGCAAGTCTTCGCGAGTGCCCGGAGACACTTGCGAGTTCGGGTTAGAAACTAAGTATGAGTGTCATGGCGGTGTTCGGCCCCATGAGCAACTGATGCGGCCGCGCATATGAATTCCACCATCCGCCTCACCCCAGCAACCGAGATGATTCAATGAACTTGAGAAACATGTGGCCCCGAGGTAATTGTGCGAGATTGTATAACAGCTGGTCGTCGAACACCGGACATTATTCGAATTTGAGCGCCATCCCATACCAGTAGCGGAGGAAGCCGGGTATGGACTCGGCACCCATGGGCTCCCTTGACGTGATTTTATAGGCGTGTGGTGCGAAACTGATAAGTTCATCGCTGAGTTAGCGTCGATCTTCCCCCATCATCGCCAGGTCATTAAATTCCAAAGCAAACAGAATTCGCTTGAGAGACGTGTCGGTCATGTGGGAGAGAACAAGGTGGGAGGCTCCAACGAGTAGCAGGTCGGGGTCGAGCATCTCGGTGTCATGAGGAACATCGCTGCGGCCAAAATCGACGTTGTGGAGAGTGAGGCGGGTGAGATTTGATATTCCGCTCACCATTGAGTGCATTGGACGTCCCTCTCGAGCAAAGGGGTCAAGTTTGAAAGCGAAATGCGAATGGGGCAGCATTTTTCAGAGAGAGAGGCTGTCCAAGACAGAAAATCCATGCATGCATACGCGAAATTATAGCCGTCGATGTCGAGCTCATGTAGATTAGAGCTGGTGAATGGCGCGGAGTCGCTAGGCGTGGGACCGATTCCCGGGAACCAGCTGCGAGCAGCGACTCCATCATCCACGCGGCACTTGAGGCGCAGAGAGCCAAGGGCTAAAGCACCATAATCGCCGTAAAATCGGTTGAGATTGAAGGCAGGGAGCTGTTGATGCCATCGAACAAAATTTCGCTGCATCGCGAGAAATGAGGTTTCAGAAGGTCGATGACCGCCCTGCAGTTGTGATATTCGGTGGGGTCAGTTGAGTCGTAAGTTCCGTGACGACGGACCACCGCGATATTGAGCTCTCTGTCGGCCAGGCGGAGGAAGGTGGGAATACGCGCCAGTAGAGTAGGGTTCGAATCGACAACGACAACAAGAGTCTTCCAGAAGCTGGGGATGCCCCCGACGACAGATCTCCAGCGACGATACACAGCATGCAGCACACCTGGGAAGCGAATCAATAATAATTGATCAACGGTATCAACGTACTAATTTCCTGTGTGCAACCACGTGAGGGCTTCCACTGGAATCTGTGATTCTTCCAAGCTCCCTCCGCGTATACATATTTGAAGACAGGTGAGGAATTTGGTTGTAACGAAATCGACGATGGGAGATGATGTGTACATATGACGGCTTAGCTTGAGGCTTTGGATGAGAAGGTTTGTGGAATCTTATGTTGCAGTGCCTTCAAATTTCTGAGTCTAGGCCGTCACGACTCTTTTCCCTCCTATCGCTCGTCCACTTTGGATCGTGGAGAATGATTTTCAACCAGAATAGTCGACAGCGGAAATGTGGAGTCCGGCTGGGCAAGTCTAAGCCGGTAGTCTCCGGATGAAAGTTATGCTGTATTCAACGACCAAATCTAAAGCCTTGGCTGAGAATGACGACAGATAACAAATTGTTATTCTTACATTATGGCCCCGGGACTTAACACATTTCACCCACATCCTTATTATCCCGCCATCGTCTTAACGTATCCAGCCTGTTCAACCCACCCACGAACACTCGGCTTCGACATCAAACCGTAGTGCTCTCAGTCCCTGCACCATCAGACGAGCTTCCTGCACTGTTTTCGGGCATCTCTGGCGGCTTCCCCGTATGTTGGTCTTGCTGTTGCTGCTGGGGCGACATCGGCTGCTTTTCCCGGTCCTGTTCGGACGAATACACGGACGACTTCCGTCCCTGGTGTCTTTTCTGCGCTTGCTTTTCAGCAATGACGTCACCGCGGCGGACGTACCACTGTACGAGCGGGAGGGTGATGCACGATATGGCGCCCCACGCTATTAGGATGCCGAAGTTCTGTCCGACTAAAGGGGGAGACAGTTAGGTGTCAGCTAGCCTTCAGATATTTGCGATGTGAATGTGGAATGCGAGCATGAAAGAAGGGTGCAGGGGCCGGGGCCGGGGTCAGGGCTGGAGAGGAACAACGAACGAAAAGCAAACGCACTTTGGTTCTTCGTCCCAAAAACAATACACCGTACAGAGTGCGAGATGTTGTAGAACGGGATCGCATAGCCATATCTGAATATGTAAGGGAGGACCTCGATGGGCTGGCTGCACACTGACACGTTGACTGCACACGTCGTGAGTACGAATATGAAAAAGAGAGAAGGCCACAAGGGTAGGGAACAAGCGAACGGAGGACGCACCGATGATCCAAAGAAGCATAAAGAACGGGATGAACTTGGACGTAAAGAGGGTTATGAGGGCTTCAATGGCGAGGCCGCTGTGACAACGAGGAAGCTTTGAATGAAGTGAAGCGGAAGTGGGAGAATAACACATACACGGAGAGCATCCCGACCCAATTGAGCATCCAGAATATCACGAACCCGCCTTTGCCGAATCTAGTCGCGTAGTGTCAGCATCACAACACAAGAATGGGATGGGGGAGGGAAAGGGCTAAGGCTCACTCTCTCGTGAAGTCGAGCCGGAATGCGAGTGTTACGAGGGAGTAGAAGAGCTAGAATAAGGGGGGGATGGGAACGTCAACGGAGAGCTTGGAGTGGAGGACAATGATAGCACGCACCGAAACAAAGAAGATAGCAATGAAAAACGTGACAAAGCGCGTGATGATGAGGGAGCGCAGCGTGAGGTTACGATTGATGCCAGACCCTTCACGGGCGCCATAACATATCATCTAGGCGTGTGGGGGGCAATTGAATCAGTGGCGCAGCTAAGTGGATTGCCACTAAAAGAAGAAAAGAAATAGTACGCACGACGACGAAGAAGGAGAGGATTAGGGAGTAGATGAGGCCGACGAATGTGACAGCCGACGCTCTAGGATATCAAGTTTCAACTCGTGAGTATATGCAAAGGCCGGTTCGATTTATGCGAAGGGAGCGTACACAGGTTCGTTGTACGGGGCTACATTTGCCACGCCGTAGAATAGCGGCTGAACGATCGTTTGTGGGGACGTGGCAATCAAGGCAGTGGTGTTAGGTGTGGACGCGGCGAAAAGCTGTATGGCGCTCATCGCGAAGGTGCCGCATATTATATTCAGAGAGGCCTCGACCTGTTGTCGTGGATCAGGAACACTCTCACTGGGGGAAAAGACAAATGGGAATGCGCACCGATGGACGAGTGATAACTCGACTACGGAGATTGTGATTGTGGATCAATCATTGAGACCTGGAAGAAAAGGAAAGGGTAAGCACGCACTATGCGTTTTCATTCCGTGCTTCAGCCGCCCAGAACGTCATGGCCTCGGAACCGTTGTACGTGGCATTTGGGGAGGCGACCGAAGCCTGTAGGCGGTCTGAGGCGCCAGGATTGACTACACGAAACCATGCAAGCAGTGAGATCCCGAAAGAACAAACGAATGAATGAATGAATAAGGAACGCACTGGTAACGGCGACCCACGTATGTTGCTCAACGACTGCATTCCGCATGTCCTCCACACCGCCAGGGAATTGACTTGCATTGACAGCCTTGAATGAGACTCCGAGCGGGAGGGCCGCAGACGATGGGCCCGTGAGGTCGTGAACAACGGATTGGCCTATGACGCCGCCGTCAAAGTCCTAGATAGTTCTAAATCAGCCCGGGATCTCGTGTTTTTTAACGCAGGTGGAAGAACGTACCACGACCCATCCTTTCAGTCTGCGCTGTGGGGTTCTCCAGAGGGAGCCCCAATATATAGGGAAGACGACCCAGACGCTGAATATGACGAGACAGCAGCCTAGGATGATCGCTTTGATGTAGATCCTGCGTGATGGAGCAAAATCCTTGTCGCAGAATTTGTGGCTAAAGGGGCGAGGTTGCGGTGGTGTGGCGTCCTGTTCCAGCGCGGTGCTATGGCTAGGTGTAGCGGTGTCCATGAGGGTATGAGGGAGGTAGGACGTGGTAGCGTTCTGAATTCGAAGCGTTCATCGCACTCTACCATGCCACTTTTCGTGAGACAACGCATAGTCAGCGCGATGACGCGTGGTGCAAGCAGGACCGATCAGGCCGTGGTGTGTCTCACGTCCATCCTCACGACAAGAAATCCTAAGAACAAAGTCGACAAGTCGCCTGTTGGCTACAAAATCCGAAGACTACGACAACTCGGCAGGGCATGATGACGAGATGCGAATAGCACGCGCGAAAAGATACGCTCCTCAGTGCTCGCGAACGCTAAATTCGACGGGGTAAGCCTAACAGTCGCCTGTAGATTGCGTGAGCGGACATAGCTCACTACGAACAATGAACCATACCAAGAATGAACACGTCGACTCTTGAACGTTTGAACGTTTGAACGCGCTCACAAGCCAGAGCGATCAAAGAGCAACTGAGAGTCCACATAGACTTGAAGGCAGTCCATGACCATGATTTGACGATCGGCGAAGCCTCACAGATGATTGGCGTGAAGTGGAGGGGCGAGAAATGTTCTGAGGGCAGTAGTCGTCGTCGTGGTCCACGAGCGAACAGCATGGTGGTTGTCTAGGCGATCGAGGCGTGCCGCCGGCACAGTCATTGCTATACAGTGTACAGCCACCAATGTCGGATCAATTTTTCCATGTAGGCGGAGCTTTTTGGAGACGCGCTCGTCTCCTGTGGCCCTTGAAAGAACCGACCGTGTTACATCGTTTCAATATTTCCTGGGACAGTACCCTTTTCGAGCAGTGGCGACCAACCAAGCATTGCACCATGACGCACCTTGCATTGAGGCCCGTTGTACTTGTTTGGGAGGTTCACGAAGATTATTCATTTCCGAGTCAACGGTGCCCGCCATTCAAAAGATTCCGTAGAAGTTTATTATCTTCAATAAAATAAAATAACATAAGGCTCACAGGAAGGAGAGCCAGTCATGGGAGGACCGCGGACTGAACGCGGGACCTTCGGACTGCGAACACCTTGAAGTTCACGCAACTTCAGTCTGCTGCTCTCCTAACTGAGTTGTCTCCACAGTAACCCCCAGTTCCCCACCTCCGATCCTTTAAGTACAACATCCCAGCTGTGCCGTCATTCCCATCTTCCGGTCACCAACATTGGTAACAACAACGAAAAACGTCCAACAGACTCGGAGTTTCGAGTGTGGCAACCTAACATTGCACACCTTGGAATTCGGAATACATCAAGCCATGGGGGGTGTACTGGAGGAAGAAAAAGGAGATTGCATCTGCATATGGGGGCACCGCGGATTGAACGCGGGACCTTCAGAATGCAGACAAGGCCCCAAATCGTCGACTTCAGTCTGCTGCTCTCCCAACTGAGCTATGCCCCCGATAGAGCTAGTTGCACACCCCCGATCCTGGAAGTACAACGTCCCAGCTGTGCCGTGATTGAAATTCCCGTTCTCGATACTCCGCCCGGCGCCACACCCTCTAAAGACAAAAAAGTATCAAACAGAACGAACAGGTCTTGAGCGGTGGCAAACCAGCATCGCACCTGCTAGCGTTCCTTCCGTCACCCACTTTAATGAGCCAGTTTTCTCAACGACAAACAGAGGAGAAGCAATATCGCAACAAACTATGGGGCCACCACCTTGGGAACTTTCCATAAACCACTACCTGAACTCACTTTGTCTTGCTCTCCACGCTGAGCTGTGGCCTCAGACTATATCACAGTCAATTGTACACAAAGCAAGATGTCATCAGAAACACAGATGAGTAGATCCACTAGATTGCCATGGGCAGAAACAAAAGGATGCACCTGCATATGCCACTGTACTGGGGGCACCGCGGATTGAACGCGGGACCTTCAGAATAATCAACACAACTTCAGTCTGCTGCTCTCCCAACTGAGCTATGCCCCCCAGTGCCCTGGGTCAAAGGGATAGAGATCGGATCCGATTGGGACAGGGATTGCTGTATAATATGTATTTAAATTACACTGCTAGGCACGTGCGCAAGCTCGATGTACGAATGCGGTAAAAATCCGCGCATGAGACGACGGAAGACGCATGCACGCTGAGTATATATATCATGTGGCGGTGAGTACTAAATAGGGTCAGTAAGTAGGTGTTCCGGTTCGGCGTACGCAGGGGAGGTCGCAAATTGTGGAGTAGCGGAGGGTGGGATTGGGATGTGGATGGGATGGGCGAAAAGCGGACGGGGATGGTGGCTCTGAGGCGATGGGTGCGCCACACATCGCTGGGGGAGAATGGGAAGGAAAAGTGGACTTGGGGCGGTGTCGTAAAGAAAAAGATGTGAGAGGCGGAGGGGGGAGAGAGGATAGGGAGAGTCGATCCCAACCTGTAATGGTACAGAAAGAAAGAAAAACAAAATAGCACATCACGGCAACAACAACACGGGAAAGAACGGATGCAGAAAAGGAGGCACACCGTGAGCGCTGGGGCGCTCATCCAGGTCCCGGTTCGCCCATCTCCTTATCCGTATTGGTATCTCCCGCCCTTATCCCTGCTCCCACATTGTTGGCATGCGCATGCGCACTGGCCCGGCGAGGCAAGGGCCGTACAGGCCTGATAGGCCGCCAGGAAGTGATGATCTCCGCCTCCTCGTCTGAGTCCGAGTCGTCGTGATAATCGGAATTTGAGTGTGAGTATGAGCCTGAAGAGGACGACGAGAACGAAGAGGCACCAGACGAGCTGGAGTAGGAAGAGGAGCAGGACATGGTGGAGCCCTCTGAGCCGAAGGTATGCGCGAGATGGTGCGAGTTAGAGTGCATGTCGAAGAGGCCGAGGCCGAGGTTCTGTTTGCGTCGGTGGCCATTTAGAAGGTGATTGTAGCCAAATTGAAAAGAAACGCACCATTTCGACATAGCCGCCCGTATTCTCATCCTTATCTAAACACTCGATGTCGACGCTTGCGGGGTCCTCGCGCGCGCGCTTGGCGAGGAGAGTGTTGGAGGCGTGCAGTGCCGGGAGAAAGGCTTGTACACGGTTCAAAACTACACCATTGTAGCGTTAATACAAGCCTTTACCATTCATGTGAGAGCATATGAACGTACGTTCAGTCGGCGGCGAGACAGCGTGGGGCCTCGTTCGCGAGTCGCGGTTCAGAAAGCTAAAGTCCGGCGGCGACGTCGATGCCCAGCTCCCACTCCCGCTTGATGCGTTGAGTTTCGACAGTGTGGCTTCTACGCCGCCACAGTCAGTTCACTTCTGCGTTCATGACTGCGCTAATGAAGCACTCACGAATCCGCATTCCCCTTTGCTCCTCATCTTCAACCTCCAGTAGCCCCCCACTTGGGCTGTTATTGGTGCACATGGACTGAAGGTAAGTAGAGATAAGTTTGGAATTGGCCACGTGCAGAACAATATAGGAGGTCATAAATAATATGTGCAAATAAGGAAATGTTGGCCGACGGGCCAGGACGGGCCAGGAGCTAGACCCCGCCGACTGTTTTTTTTTTGTTCGAGCAGACGCTCCAACTCAACTACCTGTGCCTTTCGGTCTGCCCCCAACAATAATGCATTGGAGCACGCATTACAACGAATGAGCGCTTGAGCACTGATTAGCAGGTTGGAATGTGTGAATATCCTCGGTTTCCTGTATTTGTCTAGTGCTCTCGTCTCCGCTCGCGCGCGTCTACGTGCCCTTGGGCCCTTGCGAGCTAAAGCCTTATGTTTTCCAAATTCCTGTCCACTGTCATCTGCCCGCGGCGCCAGAATTGTGCAAACGCTTATGTCGGGTGCTGCCAGTTCTCGGCGCAGTACTGCTAGCTCTCGACGTATTGTACCATCGCGTCTTCTCCGCAGTGGCGTCTCGTCTGACAGCCATGTCACTACTCTCTGTACTGAAGACTGTCATTCCGCACCGACATATCCGGATCTGGTGCGGCAGGCCGCTTACACGGCTTGCAATTCTGTATTGGGACCACCACGACCTGGAGAGTCATTCCATCTTCCCATCGACCTACCTAGCACGTCGTTATCCTGGGGGCTGTACATCTACGTAGCTGCGGAAATTTCAATCGAAATAATTGGCGCGGCCAGTGGCTTCGAAGTGTCCTCGAGGCGACTTGACTCAGACCACCGCGTTCGATGATGCCACACGTGGTGCACGTGGAGAGGTGGACCCACAAACCGATTCTGGACAATCAGTAACAGCAATGGCTTTTGTTCTTAAACCACCACAACTAGAACTCCCCGCGCGCACATCTCTCGCTCCTACAGCCCTCAAATATCCTCAATTCGACCTCGACCATGGATAACCAACCTAACGACTTCTGCTGCACGCCCTCCGACAGCCTGGGCAGCGCGTCGCCCGACCCGGACGCGCTGTGGGATGAACCACTGTACAGCATCGAGGTGCGCGCTTGCTAACGAGCAGTCCATTGGCGCCTATGCTATCAATCTGACGTCGAGTGCAGAACCCGCCTGCCAGTCACCCTTGCTTCTACGATGATCCATACCTCCTCGGCTTTGACAACATCATCAAGCCGCACGTGTTCGACGATCTTTTCCGCTCGTTGACGGAGCGCGATCACGACGATGGCGGCAGCAGCGACCTCACCTACTACGACCTGTCCACCAAGTCACCCTCCACGTTCTTGTCCCCGTTCTCGACACCGTCCACAACCACGTCCTCTTCCACACCGTCTCCGTTCTCAACCCCGTTCTCAGATATCCTCGATCTCCGGCCCATCGAAGAGGTCACCCGGGATGCGATGCTCGGCATCGAGGTGTCCCAGCTCTCGCCCATGGCAGGGAACCTCCTTCTCCCCGATGATATACCATCTGCTTCCATCGGGAACCACCACGGCACCCCCGGCGTCGTTAACAGACCTCTTCTGTCTTCCGTTTCAACGGCCGCCGAAGATTATGATAATTACAACAGAGTCACGCACGCGCTACGCCACGCGTGCTCCCCCTCCTCTCTCCTATGCTTTCCGCCGAAGGATTCAGGCAGCCCGGACGCCCCCATGTCTGTAAGTTTTCACTTATTCAATCGATCGTTCTTGGCCCGCCATTCTAATGTACGGTGCTACCATCTCACCCAGACCCCCAAACGTTCCCTCCCCCTGCCTTTCACGCCTGCCCTTGCGCCCCGTTCCGACGTTTCTCCCAACACCGTCGACCGAAAACTTGCTACGGCCGACGAAATGGAAGCCACATCACACACCCACAGCAATCGCACCCACGTGGAATCCACCGCGCACATCGACCGCTCGTCTCTTTCATTAAAGGCCACAGGCACAAGCTTGACCACCACCACCATCGAAAGCAACAACCTAGATGGACATGGCGTCCACCAAGCATCTCCAGCCGATGGAGCAGCAGAGCGGCCCACAATTCCTCCTAGGCGCAAGCATAATTTGAGCAAGGCAAGCAGAAAGATCAGTGCGCGCACCGCCAAGTCGACAGCCAGGCCTACCGCGCCCAATATCACAGTCTTCCGAGTCGCGCCTCTCTCTCCTGGTTCATCACCGTCTTCCTCGCCGCTGGCACTGGCGCTGTCGCCTGACGCCGGGCCCACGTTGGCACTCCCATTCGCGCCTCCCTCTCCATCTTCCTCGCCGCTGGCGCTGCCACCTGACGCCGAGCCCTCGTCGGTTTCAATGCGCTCGGAGCCCGATCCAGTCCCCGCCGGCAGTATCGCAACTGGCCAGGGCCACGTGTCGAGTCAGCGGCGTTCCGGGCGCGCAAAGCGGCAGATAAGCTATCAGGAGATGTTGGAAACGTACGAGACCCCCGCTCCGCCCGCGAAGCGCGCCAAAAATCCATCGTCCTCGTCCTCCGCGCGCGCACCAAGCACTTCTCGTCCGCAAACCACATCACAATCACGCGCCGCCAGCGGCTCAATCCCCTGCTCGATGAAAGGCTGCGACAAGACCTTCAGGCGCGCCAGCGACCTGCAGCGGCACCTGCGCAACGCTGCCGTCCACGTCACAGAGTACCAGGCTATGCAGAATGAAGCGCTGGTGTGTCGCGGGTGCAATACGGTCTTTTCGCGCGAGGACGCGAAGAAACGTCATGAGGTATATGAGGCGTGTAGAAAGCGCAGGTTTCATCGTGCGCCGGCTATTCCTGCGCTCCTCGTCCGCAAGGACGATTATGTGCCTGCGGTGCCGCTCAAGTTCTTCGAGGAGACATTTGGCTAGCGCTGGTTCCTTGCGTGCGTTTGGGTATGGGGCATAGGGTATGGGGTAGAGAATGAGTGCTCCTCCGGCGGATGGCATAGACACGATTGTACACAATATTGGTTTATTTCTGTTTCTGGACAATCCTCATTCTAAAGATATGTTTTACTCGGTAGGTGATTTGTTATAATCAGCGTCGACTGCCGACACATTGTTCGCCAAAACCATGAGGGTCCCCGTTCCGACACGCCTCACAATCGCCATCACACGGTCAGGGTGTTTCCATTGGAGGCCCTCTGCCGGGTATGATTTATTGGACAATGGGCTGGCCACGGAAGCAATCTCGGGGCAATCCTTTTCGCATGGCCGCCGTGACACTCTGCCTTCTTACAGTGGCATACAATGGCTCCACGACTGCTCGTTTGCCTATACATTGGTAAGAACCGGGCGACGTTTATAAGGGAGATGCTGAACCTCGCATTTCTTCCTCCCCGTAACATACCCCGTTTTTCACCACTGCACATTACGCACCAAACTCCATGACGTCTTCCTTCCCCCGCACGATGCCCCTCAGGAATGACACCTCGTTCGCCTTCCGCAGCGCGGAACACATGATGACCGAGCTTGGTTATGGTCGTGTTTTTAATTCTGCGGAGGAACTCGCCCAGGCGCAGAACGATGGCCTGTAGTACGCTGCCCTCTACAACTTTCGTTCCATCCTTACTAAAAACATATTATCTTGCCTGCTCTTTCAGTCTGTCCACTGTCGCGGGGGACCCGGTGCCTGGCGCATCACAGGCTCATGACGCCACGCAGGCCGCCGGTGCTGCACCACTTGAATCCTCCGTCGTCCCTGCTTCTTCTGCACAAGCCCTCAATTTCCACCACTCCACGGTCAATGCTCCCACCGCCAACGTCATCTCCACAGTCCCAACTCTCGCCCTCCCACCTGACGTCTTCCACCTCCACACGCTGGGCCCCACAAGCGCTAGACGCTCCCACATCTCCCCGGTGGAGATCAACGACATTCTCTATGCCCCGCCTACGTCTGTGCGGCTCGACGCCGCAGTCAGCCGATTCGTCTATGTTTGCAAGTGGGGGGCGTGCAAGGACGAGATCCAGCGAGAGGGACTCTCTACGATCCATTCACGGGCATTCAAGGCTAACATCGAGAGCCACGTCTTAGAGCACGCGCGGGCCGCGCCCTTAGGGATTGGCCTTGTTGGTGTGTTTCCCTACGCAGAGTTTGCCTGCTGTTGGGAGGGCTGTCACAAGCGGTTTATGGCGAGAGATAAGTTGAAGCAGCATATCCAATCTACGCACGTGTGGTACAGGTGCAAGAAGTGCCACACGAGGGTGTGGCCAGAGGATACGGTGCGCCACCGACAGCAGATGTGCAGGGCTATCCGGGCGCGTGCGTAGGAAATCAGTGGGGAGTTGTGTGTGTGTGGTACTTACAGGCGCTTTTGATTGCTGAGTCGAAGTTGTGAATCGTCGGAATGCCTATGCCTATGTAGACACTTACTTACTACGCTTTGTATGATCCATTTATAATGATGTTTATGCCACATGCAACATGCAATACGTTCCTCTTTGGAAGATTATCGACGCCTATTAATCTTAATTCATCCATTCATTTGCGTTTTATTTTACAGAGTGGATATCAAACAGCCTCGGTCCAAATCCACTGGCCAATGATATTGGTATTCGCGTCGTGGTACTACAGCGTCGCACGTCGGAAAATACAGCTTCATATTTATGGCACAAATCTTTCTCCTTGGGGCTCGGAAGTCGAAAGATGGTCATTTACTGAGGAGCGGACAAGGAATTGATCTTGCACTACTAGATGTCGATGCGGATGAATGTGCGCCACGAAAAACAGAATGATCGTGGCAAATGGAGAAATCAAACACGTCATGAAAATTAGTAGGTATATACAGTACAGGAAAGTCATCGGGTCATCGGAGAGGCATCGCTCCAGTCATCAGTCATCGATCATCAGTCATCTAGTTATTAGTGTTGTCCTGGTGTCCTGGAGCGGTCCAAATACCAGGTCAGTTAGGGTGCACATGAGACTATACATGCAAGGTGATGCTCGAAGAGCTAACATACATTTGTGCGTGCAAGCGGGGGCGCAGTGAGGGGATGCTATAGAAAGTCGGAAGACAATGTGAGCCAGGACTCAGGCCTCAGGAGGCATCGATATATCAATAGAAAACTCACGTGTGCGGGTGGATAATACGTGTCATCATCCGCCGGTGGTAGTCCAGGAGGCTACACACGATTCTCTGGCGTAAGTTACACGATCTTGATGCTCCAACATCCCTTGCAAGCGAGCAAGCACTCACCGGCTTCACAAACCCTTCGTCATCAGCACGATAAGGCGGCGGTGGGGCAGGCGCATTTGGTGCCGGATACTCCGTGCTATACCGTCTCTGCGCCTGGCCGGGGAAGATGGCGCGGTGCCGCTGCTGCTCCACGTCCCCTTGTCCGTAGTCCTGCTGGGCAAGACCATTAGGGAGCGGAGGCCGCTTAAACCACGTACCACTCCCCCACGTGGGCGTAGTAGTAGCGGGGACGTGCGCGCGATGTCGCCGTTTGACTGCGACGTAGGTCATGACAAGGGCGAATAGGACAAATGCCATACCTGGGTTTGAACGGAGTTTAGGAATGGATGGATAAACGCATAAAGATCTATAAAGATTGGCCATGGAGGACATACCGACGATAACGCCGCCGACGATCCGGGCGGTAGCATTAGTACTGTTGCCGCCATCGTCGCCGACTACTACTATTTGCGCATGTCCCGAGGAGGCGTGGCTGAGGAGTAGCAGCAATACTGTCAACGACGATGAAGGCAGTGTGGATAGACAATGTACACTCGACATGAGGGAATGAACGATGGAGCCCCACAGTCAATAGCCCCTCATATGAAGCTCATATAAATCCTCATATAAAAATAATCGCATCGCCATGACCTGGTGGCTTCGGCATGGATGCCGAGCGACGATTCCTAAGAATTGCCCGCAGCAAGTATGTCATGTTACTGCGCTGACAGGTAGGATTTGAGTCCGAGTCGGGATGAGGAACACTAGCAGGACTAGCGCGGAGGTGCAAATTTGGGCGGGTCCTGGGATCCTGACTTTGGGCGGATGTTACCTGACAATGTTACAGAAGGGCCTGGTGTGTTGCTTTGTGCACTACTGTAGTCGATCGGTCACGATGTTAAAATCCTGTAAGTTGTGTGCCGGTTGAGGGCAGTTCTGTTAACGTTGACTGGGGTTGTCAATGTGAGCCATCTGTATTAGATTTAGAATTCCCTGGGTATTACTGGTCTGCTTCAACCCCACGTTGCGCCACCTCAGGCAAGTTCCAGCGTTGAGAGCATTGACCGAAGTTCTACAGTCCGAGCTTATCGTAAGTAGATCGCGCAGAGCTTCGAAGCAAGATTGGCTTCTTCGCCAGAGCAGCCATAGACATCACGCACACGACTGAGGCATTTACATTGCGAGGATTCAGAGACTAGGCCTTGGGGCCATCGCAGCGAGCGCAATTATCTCCGGCCTCGGGGCGGATCTCTCGACGTTCATCGCAAGTTCACCCTCCACTCTTTCTTCCTTCCTTCCTTCCGAGTGCACTCCTGACCGATTGAATCCTGCGATGCTTGCTGCTGTGGTGAGCGCGAGGAGTGTGAGGTTGAGTGGGGAGAAGGGGCGTCAGACTACATAAGAAATATGGAGAACAAAGTGAAAGAAATTGACGAAAACACCAACTTCGTACCTTCGACCTCCTTAGCAGCGGCAGCTTCCGCCTTTTTCACGCCCACTCGAGCTCTCCTTGCTAGCGAGGATGAGTTGACTGTGAGGGTGAACGTGAGGATGGAGGTGCATTGTCGTGCTCCACGTAGAAGGGAGGTGACGCTTCGACTTGGCGGTGAAGCGAGATGAATCCTAAAGGGGACAAGAGAATAAGCTTTTGGTGTCATCATCTCGTCAACTTACCGATAAGTACCGTCGCTCTTACAGTACTTAGCGATGGTGAGCAGACTCTGGGCGCCATGCACAAATCTTCGCCTGAAGGTTAGCGTACTACATGTTGGCGCCGTCAGGAGTACATTGACGCCAAATTCTTTCAATCAGGCTATTCACTACTCTCTTCCTTGACCCTTTAGTGAGGGTTATTTATAGTATATAATGCCCTACATTGTGTTCCTGGTAATACTGATGACGATCAGTGAGCAGTGCCTCACGTACAACCTTCGTGTGTTGACGCATACATATCTGCTCTGGACTTATAAGAATCACTGGGGTCGGACTTCAAAAACTAGCTCTTCATCACCTTTCATCACCGCACCACCATGTCCTTGAAGAAACGGATTTCCGGCCTGAGTGGGGTGGAACTCGCAATGGCGCTCACTCAGCTTCGCCAGCTCCGTTCTTCTTTTGCTCTTGATCATGAAGAGGTGCCCGAGTCCGACCCCACACCAGACGACGACACATCCACGGACCATCTCGACAGCATGATTACCACACTCGAATCCCCACTCGTGCGGTCATTATTTTCTCATTTCGCTTGCAATATCTCACTTCGGGTACTAGTCACTCAGATCTCTCTCCGCTGCCAACATCGACCGAAAGGGCCTGCTCTACCTCCATCCCAAGGCCGCGCTTCGCGATGCAATTATTGCCTCTCGGGCGGTTGGTTCTGACAAACTGTGTTGGTCAAACGATACCATGTACAAGCATCTAGCCCTCCTCGCCAGCTCCTTCACGGCTCGAGTTTGTTTTTACTCCCTCACGTCGAGCGTTGTTCTGCAGCTTACGACGGCCACAGAATAAAGCCTCTCGTCGCAAGTTCATTGACACCTTCTTCTTTCGAACGACTGCCATGGTTTCCTCTCACCAGCAATTGACTGTGATGGACAAGGTCTCAGGAATAGTTGACTACACAGCCTTTATCACGAAGGCAACTATCGCAGGTGCGTTTCTATCTTGTTCTTGTGCCTCCGCGTCGTGTGACATAAGACGTAGAGAACGACATTTACTTCCCCCCAGCGTTCGACAGACCCGACGACCGTGTGATTGTGTTTTTCGTGGCCGAGAGCAAGGGCTCTACCAGCGAGCTTGAGGAGGATCTCCCTAGTTCTTGAGCTCGTTGCACGCGCGAAACATCTCGGGTGCGTAATGATCTGTACCTCCTCTCATGTTTTGTCTGCAGGACATCTCATATTCGCGGTGCTCTCACGAACGGTTTCAAATGGCTTTTCCTCGTAGTGGATCTTGATGCCGACGGTGATGGTGCGCAATACTGGGTCTCAGAGGACATCGAGTGGGGGTGGACGACCAAGCAAACCCCGACTTCCGACAGGACACGCGTTGTTGAAGGAACCGACAACGAGTATGATCCAGCCCTCATTGCTGGTATCCTTTCGTCATGGGTGAGTATGCTTGACCCTATAGTTTGTTAAAGAAAGAGGCTGATGCTCACTGTTATTAGATTCCACACAGCTATGCAGAGCTCAAGGATGACGAATGGTTTATCCGGAAATCGGACGACTGGACATATGAGGGCGACGCAATTGGCTGCCAATGACGATGTTACAGTTTTCATTGTCATGTGAACCACCGTGCAGTCCAACTTCATTTTCCTTAACGTCGAGCTTGAGACAGAGGCATGTGGGGTATGGATACGTACGTACTTACTGGCAGTCTTCACTCCATGCCTCATAACGCGCCTCAGCTAACACCTTTGTACCACCGTCCGACCGTTCAACCGAACTTTTTCCATGAAGCCTGCGTCAATTCACTTCGTGGATCTGGAGGACAACATTATAGTCCACACTCACTGATGATCACCAGAAAAGGACTCGGAGTGTAGTGGCTCGCCCTCGCTCTCCAGCCCGCCATTCTGCCGCAGTACACCGAAAAGATATCGAAGTCCCAGATGACCAGCCACAGCTCATGCTGGTGGAGAGGATTCTGGCGAGTTTCACGGTGTACGCTGAGCTCAAGGCTCCAAGTGGAGTGGGAGTGGACGTATGTCGGGGGCATGGTAGGTCTTCATGTTTCTCCATGGAATGTGCATTCGTATTCTGATCGTGCTCGGATAGTTAGTGGCGTTGGCTGCGTACGTCGTTTCTTTCCTAGGTCCCTCCCCGCTTCGTTTCCACCACCTCCCTTCCATTTTGTTTTTTGTTTTTACTCGCCCACCACACACGCATGCTGATATCTCCTCCATGCAGTGTATCCACAGCAGTATTTGCAATCCCCCCGACGCAGTGTTCACCGTCGCGTACGCGCGCTCCGCCATCGCAGCGAGCGCAATTGCCTCCGGACTCGTGGCGGATCTCTCGACCTTCATCGCAACTCCCCCTTGCACTCTTTCTCCCTTACTTCCTTCCTTCCGAGTGCCTCCTAACCCCTTGAATCCTGCGATGAA